>JARBER010227365.1:0-13477 GCA_030265075.1 Balanus glandula | reverse complement strand
GTCAGAGACAGCTCCTACCGCAGGCGAGGGCCGAGAGCGACCCAGACGCATCGCACGGCTGGCAGTGCAGGGCGGCATTCACAGTCAGAGACAGCTCCTACCGCAGCTTGGGGTTTGTCGTCGGTATTTCACGGAATGTTGTGCTACTACTACAGAGATGGCAAATGTAAGGCATACGTGAGGCATAAGGCATAATGTGAGTAAAAAATGACGTTTTTAAACAAGTGCAATTTTGCTTCATCTACCAAACTTCTTCATTTTATGCATTTTCAGAAATGAACGCTATGAAATCGAAGAACGGGTGCTGCAGTACGCATTCTTTAGATATTAACAAGTTCGACAGTGTCTGTGAAAACTTACCGACATACTGATTAGTGATAAGTGATTGTTAACCTTGTTTCAGTTGCAGTCACCAATCACCAGGAAAATCGCATATTTGCCGACGACCGTCAGCATTGTTGTCTCCTGCAAACCAGGCTGGTGTATTGAGACTCACGCGAGCAGGGCACCGGCCTTCTGGTCGTTGTAGATGTCGCACCGGTGCATGGGACGATTGCGGTCGTTAGGAATGTACTGGCCCGCAAGCTTACACAGGGCCTCGTGTAGCTGGAACTGGACCACGGTGGACACAAACCGACTGAAATCAAGAGCAGCTCAGTCACATACAGGAGCAAACATACAGCTGGAGCTTAGTTGAAACGGGGTGTCAAGCGAGTGCCGTCGCGAACGAATTTCGGAAAACGGTTCATACTGGGCGAACCAAGACTGGTGAAGTTAGATGACATTTCATTTCATGATTCATCGCAGATCCTTTGTATCTACGCGACTGCTGGTCCTACATCCTTTGTCCTACATTCGTCCTGGAACCACATGACGTCAACCGCTATGACCTCTCCGAGCCTTGCCGTGCTCAAATGCCTACTGGATAAGTGTGACGACAGCTTGTATGAAGCCTGACTGCGTATGTTTTGGTTCATGACTTCTTGTATGCGTGTTTGTCACGCGTAAGATAATGTTTATCGTGTTCTTCGTTGTATGGCTCAACTTGTCTCTCTTTCGCTCGAATCAAAATTAAGTCATTTATATGGAATGATTCATATGCAAATACATAATACTTGTCACACCCACGATATCCCGAACTAGGTGGTTGTTGGCCACCGGGCATGTGACAGTCACTCAGACGGCCCTGACTGCAGGACTGGTGGCTGTCTTCGTGACTTAAGCACTCCTCACAGCTTGGCACTGCGGAAAGGACCCTACCAAGTCCATTAACGGTTACCCATGGCGTTCTATTTTGACCCACTTTACCCCTTATCCTTCATCTCACGGCTGTACAACAGTCCGAGTGGACTGAAGCACCCTGATCGTAGCCAAGCCGAATACGAGCTATCACATTAGGTGACCGGCTAGCTCGGCGCTCACCCTATCATCGGCTTGTTGGCGGCGACCTCATAGGTGGCGCCAGCGTCCATGTCCCGCTCGGAGCGGATACGGGGCGGCTCGACACCCTGCACCTGTCCGCGGAGCTTCCACCAGGCGCAGTTGAGCTCCGACTCGGGGATGTCCCCGGCGAACACCCCCCAGCGCCAGCTGTCGGCCACGTAGCTGTACGGCAGGGCGGCCAGCTTCTCCAGCGCCAGCTTCATCAGCACGTTCATATCCACCTGTGGAGAGAGGACAGCGTCAGGCGTCCGCAGCGACATCTGGAGGTCCCCGTTCAGATGGGGAGGAAGAGCGGGCGTCCGCGGCGACATCTGGAGGTCCGTGTTCAGACGAGGAGGAAGAGCGGGCGTCCGCGGCGACATCTAGAGGCCCATGTGCACGCAGTGTGCACCTATATAACGTAGCGGGAGAAATGGGCAGCGTCGGTCATCAGTTATTTTTAAGCTCACACCAAATGAAACATTATGCGAGCTTGGGTTGTTGTGTGTGTGTGTGCGTCTATATTATTTCATTGGTCAAAGCGGATCGCACTGTCACAAAAAGTAGGCATTACATTTAACCCAACACTTGGAGAAGTGATGCCAAATCACCCACGGTGAACTAACCTCTGGATCGTCATCATGTTGCAGAAGACCGAACGCCTTCAAATGCCTCTGTGTGACAACGGACAGGGCCAGCGTGTCACCGACCGCTTCTCCAAAGCCTGGAAATCCGCACAACGAGAGGCATTACACAGGATATTACGACATCAAGCAGTGGTTCACCGCTCCAACGAAGTGTAACATTCTGTGGCTGCTCAGTGCTCGTGGAATGTAAGGCCGACGTACTCATGTGATATGATTTATGTACAAAACAAAGCCTCGAGATCCCCTAAAGCATCAACTAAGAAGCATGTATTTGTATGATGCTAAGCACGTGTTGTGAGAAGCAGCACATGTGGATATGCATCATTCTGATGATCTCATATCTGGAATAACAATTATTTATATCTGGAATAATAGTTTTGACGTCGACACATGCTGTGAATGTATTTAAGCCGTCTGCTGTGGAACTTCTACTGTACAAATTGAATGGGAACAGTGTTTTGGCATGGTTTAGTTAGGATAAAGCTCCTTTGACCGGGGGACTTAAAGCTCCTCGAGGGGGACTTCTCGAGGGCCGCCACATAGCCTGTTGACGGCGGCCACCAGTCTCGGGTTAACGAGGACGTGACGATTAGGACAGACGTCCGCCAATCGGGACTATTCAAAGAGATTTTAGGGAACCAGTTCGTGCTGCATGTGACATAACCATCAAACCCTTATTTTTTCGGGTTATGTGCCAAACTCCAGATTATAAGCGTTACATACCGGGTACTGCCGGAGCCCTGAACACGTGCGGCTGCTGACTGTACAGGAGCGCGTACTCCGCCTCTCCAATCTTCCTGTGGGCAATCAGCAGGTCCTCCAGGCTGACCTTGCCGCAAGTTGTCACCCTGAAACACAGAGCGTGGCGCAAATCATAATGTGCACACTGTCACAATGTGTGCACAATGTGTCATGCACATTGCACAGTACTTGTGAATGACACGTTACAGAACTGTGAAGATTCGTGACGTTTTCACACATTTATGGCGTTTAAAAACCCCATGACGCATGACGACTCCTGCTGTTTTTCCGGACTCCGAGGAGCCGAGAACGATACATCCGGGAGTACTCAGCACCGCCGTGTCCCCCCCCCCCTACACGATCCGGTCCCTCTGCTGACCTGACATCGTCATCCTTGCAGAAGTCCCAGGCTCGCGGCCGGCAGTCCATCTCCTGCTCGGGGTCCGCCGGCGCCGTCAGCACCGAGTTGTTCCAGAACGAGTCGGGCACTGACTGCAGGCCGAGGGTGATGAGGAAGGCGTTGGCCGCGCGGTACAGCAGGTCCAGCGTGTAGCCCTGCAGGATGGCAGACGGCGTCAGCGAGGGTGTGGAGGGCAACATACACGGACATTCTGAGGATCTGGAGCGGGACGACATGGTGGGCTGCCATGCCACCTGGCTGCCTTGCCCGCCAGCTGCCGATCCTACCAGAGCTGCTGAGCATCAGGTAGGATGCCCAGCATCTCTTCCAGTCGCAGCTACAGCCGAGGCTGGAGGACGAACAACCACAACAGCAACAGGTTATGTAGTTCATTGGAGAGAGTCACAGCGACTTCTGAGCACATAGCAACTTGATACATCGGAGCATTGGCTAGAACCTTAAAGCTCAAACAGGGAGGTCACACGGAGAGAATTGAATACTCGTCTTTCTATAGCTGAGATAACTATGGTGGAGTCTGGTCGATGATTGCAAATGTCATGCATGGACACAACACTCTGCCATTTCACAATTTATGTCATACAAAGCTCTAAATTCACGACAATCAACACCATTGTCTTATGGGTAACCTTATCAGACAGGTATACTGTTAGCTGGTTTACCTGGGACTGCAGAATAGTGGTGACATCGGCGTGGTGCTTATTGGGGAATGGCTTGGTGATGTTCAACAGGTTTCTCCAGTCATCCGACCTCATAGTTCCTGTGGATTTAAAGGATGAAAGGATTTATTTACCAAACCATCAGCATAACGGATATGGAGGAATATGATTCCTCGAGAAGGCTTTAATATTCCATAAACTAAAAAATATATTGTCATTGACATTATGAAGTCGCTTCTAACAGTACATATTCTGTTATTTTACCTTTAATGAGATTTTAATCTGGTTTTATCTAACTCTTCCAGGTATGTAAACCTTCCATTGTTCGTATTCCTTTTCCTTATTCGTATTTATTCTGAAAAAATCATCGGCAATGCCTTTCAGTATGCAACTGTTCAGTTATTACCGTTTCACCTAATTACAAATATGCTTTAAACGAATAATATCACAGCCGGGAAGGACGACATTCAAAGTCAATAAGGCACCACTGCGTCGCCGTCCGTGAAACTCTTACCCAGCAGGTGGGCGGGAATCGGCCCCTTGCGACCGACTGTTTTGCCGCCGTACAGACTGCGCAGGCGACCGCGGACGAAGGCGTGCAGCTGCTCATAGAGAGGAGTCAGCTCACTCCAGAGCCGCGCCACCTCCGCTCGGAAGTCGGCAGACTCGTACTCGGCGATCCACATCTCAGCCGCGTTAGGGAAACCTGCAGGATTGTCAGGGGTCAGGTCAGGTCAGGTCACGATACGGCGGGACACGGGGAAGGAAGGCACAGGTGGCTAATGAACAGAGGATTGTGTTAATTGTTATACGTTACTTAGGACCAGAGTTCCCCACGGGCCGGGCTTGCCCAATGCCCACGGACATGTCTATGGAAAATCTTCGGGCCATGTGTGGGCCTGGGATGAGAAATGTGCCTGTGCACTTTTCCAGCAGCACACTGTTGCTCTGGATGTGTCATTTCGTTACCATAGTTAGTTCATAGTTGCACATGTTGATATCATTGGCAAGTATTTAAATATGCTAGGATAATGAATGGAAATTTTGCGGTAGTAATTATATTATTTAATCTGAATGAGCCGGACTGGGCATGGGCTTAAATGTTATTTTTTGAACGGGCATGGTTAGGGAATGGGCTTGGTGATGGTGATCAATAAGTACATGGGCATTGGCACGGGTAGGGCTGGAGGTTATTGCGCCCGTGGCGAACTATACTTTGGACAGTGGTGGTAGTGTTTGACTTTGTCCGAGATTGTTCGCATTCCCGTACATCTACAGTGTACTGCGTACTTACATGTAGGTCATATGTGGGCTAAATTAGTCACTCCTGCGTCGACGCACCTTTTCTTGTATTATTAGCTGAACCATCTAGAACTGACAGGTGACACAATCTTTGCACACTGACACAAGCACAGTGCTATATCTACTGCCGTTAATTGCCCTGATAGTATCGCAGTAAGTATAGTTTTCATCATATATACCTACCAATATTAGAACTTATGCGTAACGATCATGTATGACACTGTCAATTGTGCTGACCGGGGAGGAAAAGTCAGCGCAGTACCACCGAAGGACGACGTTGCATGTTCAATGGCGGCTGGAGGGTTGGCTCTTACCATTTCGTTTGGCCACAATGTTGGTAAAGTTGACCAGCTGAATGTAGTCATCTCGCATGTCCTTGCCGGTGGTGTCCCTGAACTTATCCCAGAGGTGCTCCATTTCTTCAGGGTCCCGACTTGTTGCCATGATCGTATTCAAGTCTGTGAATATATTATTGTGTAATTATTGTACAAAATAATAACGTTGGAGCGGTTGCTGGGAGTGGGTTGTAGACTGCGGAACTATTAGGTACTAGACCTATGCATATGCACTAGATTTGAAGGCCTGAAGTTCTTGCCTCTTGGTCAGATATTAGGGAGTGTGTTACATGAAGCCAGTGTTACACGAGCTTTAGCTTTCATTACAGCCTGCCACATAGTCAGTAGAATCGTCATGCACAATGCAAATCATTGGTTGGGAAGATGCGACAGTGAAGAAAGGGAAATATAAAAGAGCATATTTTTCTTCAATATTTACTTATTTTCTTACACTTATTTAACCACATTAGTGACAGGTTCTTGACTACTCTATGTATTAGTGGCAGAAGAGGCCTTTACCCCTGGAGATCTAGTCATCTACTCGTCCAAGTTTTTAAAAAAAATCAAACTGCGTTTGATTTTCCTGAATACGATCTACATTTCTAAAAAACTTCCAAATTTTCATAAAAGGGCAACAGGGGACAAACATCCAGATTTTCACATTGATCTTTTATCCAACACAGCTTTCATGTTTATCCACCGATTTCAACGTAACTAACCGGTAGATTGATAGAGATGTATTAATAACTAAGTTGATACCATACGATTACTCATGAGCAAAGTTAAACAATCATATGCTTTTACAGGTTACTACAAATTTGGGGCTAAGTATATTATCATTTGTTTGCTGCTTTTTTTGTTGCTTTTTTGTATGAGTGCATTGAAATATTATCATGACATCAGACAAAATGGTTTAATTATATTCGTATTCATAGGCGGTGCCATCTGCCTCTGTTCAAGATATTTTCTTGAAAGCTTCAGACAATCTGATTAGACTTGTTTAGGAGTGTTCGGAAAAATAACGAGCCTAGCTCCAACCGTTTCGGAGATATATAGGACATGACATGACGGTAGGCCGAAAAAGGCTCAACCACTCCTCAGTTACTAATGGGCTAAGCTATAGACTACCAAACTGAAAACTACACAAACCCTTATAGTTTCGTCAATATTGATAACGCTCTTAGCAGGGAACTTTTAAGGTGATTACTGACCACGTAACTATTTTGATTATGAGCAAATAACTACAATTATCATATTGTACAGCTCCTTGGGATGCCAGTGCGAGAAGAAAATAAACGCACCAGCGATTTACACACGTACCTGGATCAAGACGAAGTTCACAGTTCTGCTTTGCCTTATCGCATACTTTTGCCCTGTCGTGTTCTCTCTTCAGATCTCTGATAAGAAATTGATACTGAAATAAAATCCACATGTAAGCAGGTGAAACAGCTCTGTGTTGGTTATGCAACCACATATATGATTAGAAATATGATTAAAACACAACTTATGTTTTCTACCAAGTCATAGCCCTATTTTGCATGATATTGACTGTATATAGGATTATTGTTACCATTTCAGCATTTGTTATGAAGCAAACAAACTATAAAAAGAATGCGTGCATCTAGGATTTGGTACTGCAGTAGGTATGTTAGCAGAACTTGCAATTCTGACGCACAGGATTAGGAATTTACCCCATGGTATGACAACGCCACCATTTCCTCAAAGCCAGTATTGTCGTAGCACACGAGCGCCTCGACTCTCCTGTGTCGTCTATCCTGCAGGACCGGCCCATGTCTTCCCTATTAACCGCTCCTTTCCTATCGACTACATAGTCGATGGAGTCGATTACGTCGGATCGACGTCGTCGATGGAGTCAATTACGTCAGATCAACGTCGTCGATGGAGTTTACGTTCGATCGACGTCGTCGATGGAGTCAATTAGTCGACGCAGTAGGGCTGGTTGTTCCCTGAACCAGCCCTATACTGTGCTCTATTGCCCTGAGCCCGTCTTCAACTGTCCGCTCTCTCGGTATGTTCTCAGTCCAACCGCGACACCTCTGACGTCACCAGAACAGGTCGTGCCGCCTCTACTCATCCCAACCCCCAGCCCATCATCCCTGTGTGGGCCCACAGTCCGCCTTTCTTCCCCTGTCTACTCCGAACTGACATCTCGCCGTCACTCGTGACTCACATCTTTGCGGCCCTGCTTGCCCAGCCGTCCAGGCCCGACTCTGGAGAGCAGCTGCAGCTGTCGGCGCACGCCAGCGTCCGGGATGCGGTTCCAGTCGCGGTACTTAGGGTCCTGACTCAGCTCCAGCACATCGTCCAGGTCTCTCCAGCTCTTCGATTTGAACTTCTGCTGCAAGCGCTGTGCCTTCCTCTGAAACACATAGTTGTAATGGCATGAGTGACGGAGGAATGTGTAACTGTAGCAAGCGGTTACAGAGAAAGCACAGATACATTGTTTGTAGTTGTATCTGCGACTGCGGCATGCACTTAGAGCATACTTCTCGGGCCCGTTGGTTCCGGGATGGAAACTCAGATACGCGTAGTTCACCTGACCAGTGGCCATGCTGATCACACTACCCGTAGCCTTTTCCCATTTTTACGTCTTGCACTTTCCTACTCCACAATCCACGTAAACCGGTAAATAGCTGAAATAATCGCCCACCGCTCACCGGCAAAATTGGCTTCAAGTATAGATATTCCAGGAGTTCCAGCCGCCCACAGAACATGCAAGACTATTTTAGGAAATGAGAGTCATGGCGCTGGCTCTGCCGAAGGTCACTGCACAGGAGAGCTATACATACAAAGTGACATTGAGCTGAAACGAAACATAGAAGCCACTAAAGCTCCTTTAGTCTGCTCGGCTCAGGGAAGCCCAGTCGATATCATTGTAACATACTTGAAATATACTGAAACATTAATCGGTATCTTACCTAGTGCTTTATCGACCCCAGTGGGGCGGGGAAAGTTAGTAGTACTGGTTTTTAAACTTTCAAAAAACGGCGATTTCTTTATTTTTTAAATATACTTCCTACACATCTCCTTGACAGTCTTCAGCCACAAAACTACGTCCTGCTTGTCATATTTTGTGTTTAATATACTAGGTGTTTTGTCATGACATAAAAACACCTCGGAAGCGAATTAATACCGATTCACTAAAAGAAGACCCCAGCTTGAAATCCATTCGCCGCATGCTCTATTACTATGCAGTGTGCATAGTGGATTGACTTTTTTTACTCTGCGCGCAAAAATGTTGCAGCACCGTCATTTTTGTACAATATTCCGTGCATTTTTTGACACAACTGAGCTTAATCATACACCTTTTTAGTCATGTTTTAGGTCATTTCAAATTCGTATTTATTTGTGTTTGTTTTTATTAATACCAATATTGATACCATGCAAATTGTTCCTCACCCCATTGTAATAAACATAAGCACAATAGGCTTCTTTGATCATACTTTTAATACAGACATTTATGATTTTAATATTGCTACTTTTTTCTATTTTAACACGCGCACTCGAGAGGGGTATGCTACTAACGCGCACTGGAGGGAGCACTTTGTGCCTTCCCCTGATATCTCCGAAGTGTGAAAGGTAGAACAACGAAACGTTCAGTACCGATAGGTACTTAAATTGACTACATTTTGTACAATTTTGGTGACCTTAGGTCAATATCTCTAAGGCCAAACGGGGTCATAAAAGTTAAATTTGTCCAAATTTCACATTTCTGGAAATTTGACCTCTGTGACGTCATAGGTCACCAGAAAGTTGTCCTGAGTTCTATTCGGTGATCATAACTGACGTTAGCTACAGAATGGCGTTTCAATTACCAGTATCTGACTGTATGTTCCGGAGATATCGCTTTGCATACCTCGATTCTGGCCGCCATCTTGAAATGAAAATCCATATAGCTCACAAATTTACCAACCGATTGTTAATTTTGTGGCGTCAAACAATCTGCTGTTGTGTTGGAAACAATGTCGTAAAGCGCCATAACCATGTACCGCTTTGTTGTTTAGATATCTTGGAAAAACAGGTGGGTTGGGGAAGGGGGCACACAATTTTACCTTTAGTGCGCGAGTTAACGTGATTAAACACAAATACAATTTCACAAACACTTATTTAGTTCTGCAGAAAGCATATTGGCAGCAAGACATCGAGCCAAAGCAATGATTTGGGATACCTTGAGGGCATTTTAATCACCACGCAAATTCAACCGTGGTTCCAAATCCATTCTGTCGGCTGTAAATCAATCAATCCATCATGTCATATCAGAGAAGACATTTTTTTAACACGGAAAATGACACTTAATCTCCTCCGATTTGCCCGAATAGCACCGACTTGCAGCACATGCCATGCACCTTCCTGCACCCGATCTACGCTGCGCTGCACCGTGCGCACCGTTCACACTACACATACCTCCCCTTGTTAACACCCAGCCGACACCGGGCCCAGACCGCTGCTCCAGTCTCCTCCCACTGCGCTGCCTTTCCTGAAACCCGTCCACCCTTGTGCAGTGCAGTGGCCCGGACAATATCACCGGCTAGGAGCGGCCCCCCGGTGTGCAGGATAAATATGGAGCTGTATGGTGTGGCGTGTGCTTCCTCCGAGATAGGGAGATAGCGGCGGCCGCAGCCCCCCAACCGACAACTGGTTGAACTGGGGCAAAGCGATCGCCTGTTCTGTAGGTGGTGAGAGGTGAGGAGTCCTGAATGCGATTTACTCGTTGAAAGACACAAGAAGACACAGGTGCAGGGATCCACATATGTGGTGGTTGGTTTGATAAAACGACATATTTTACGTGCAGTGTTTATTTAATTCAAAACACCTATGGTTCATGCATTTTTCTTATAAGTTTGGTCCGAACGATTTGAATGGACGGATTGACGAAATCAGAGCCCGCCGACCGAACTTAACCCCGAAAATGTATCCGTATTAACGTGTCATAAGTGTCATGAAACATGAGTGTCATGATTGACCGGTTGGGCCAATAAAGAAACATCCCGAACTTGTAACGTATTTTGGAGACGTTTGGATATAGATATATATTTGAATTTTCGCACAATCTTGATAGGTAAAACTTCTGTAGATGTCTCGACTTATCTAGATGAGTAATTCACTTTTACTAATTTTGTGAACTGTGAAACAAAACAATGGCCAATGCAACTTTTAATACAGTTTTATTTGAACACGCACGAGAGCAATCGCACCTCCCTCAGCGCCGACCACAGCGTTCAGTCTTCGTTTGCACCGCAGGATACTTCTTCTAATAACGTTCAGAGCCTTCCCTTCCATGCAGTCACAATCGCAGCCATCAAATACTCAAGAAAGTGAAACTTCTAACAGTGGAACTCGCATCTTGAGTCGAGCTTTATTGAACTCTTGAGGCACCATCCGCTACTTGAATGTGAGGAGCTGTACCCATATGGCAAGGACGAGTGACGACCAACCTCACCGGACATTAGACATCTGCATTACTGCGTCTGGATTTGTGATGTCCTGGTAGAGGTGGTGTAAGAATCCCGCCGTCAGAATTTTGACTCTTAATGAGCGGTAAGCTGCCATAGCGACCGACGACCGTATGTGAGTAATGGCTCTGATCAACATCAGACTCAGTATCCTGCAGTGGAAGAGACGACTGATCGCTGTGATGTGCGCTGAGGCTAAGTGAGCCAATACATATGTGGAGCCCTGTACATATCTAATGATGGCAATATTCATGGATCACATTAATGATGTGTTATGTTAGCACATACTTTTCAGTGTTTTACATCCAAATGCTCTAGGATGGTACATATTGGTAGAAATTAGGCAGTTATAAATGTATAATATACCCTATACGTGTATCTGACCAAGAACCTCACGCAGACGACGCAGTGTCTCCTTCCTACATTGTGATATTTGACATGTTTTAAAGTGAGCCTTGAATGTATTTTTTATCTTTCATTTATGGATACCTGGGTGGATCCCATATAACAAACGACTTGTTTGTATTCAAGTCACCTGAACTGTCTGAAGAAGTTGTTCAATATAATTTGACAGCCTTAAGGTTTTATCTATTACCCACAATTATGTAATATGATGTCATCAACACAAATATTAAACTTAAAATTGTTCACATTTTAGCACTGTTTGCGATAAAAAATTATAAAACTGTGCTCGACAGCACTTAATTAATATTAAGAATACAACCGACATTAACATGACAATTTTGCAAAGGTAGCAGTGTCCTCTTAAATATGTATGATTACTTACAGCTTCCACGGGTTTCTTTGTTGTCAAAATTAAGCAGCATTACGTGCATACACAAACAGCGGAAGGCCCAAACTGAATATGCATCAAAGTCCTCACCCAGTCTTCCGTTCCTGGACACGCTACAATGTCCCGTAAGCACTACCTTACTGACTGTCTGTCTTGTAATGTATCCATAAACACGTCACTGACGTTCGTAAACCAGCCCTGTTCATGATGGTTATGAATCACTATTACCTGAAAACAATAGACAGCTGTATTGTCGAGGAAGGTTCTATTATCTTCTTTTAAAATAGCATGTTTTATCGAGGCATACGGACTCAAATTTACTTTAACATTATACGTCTGATGCTGCTTACATCATGGGACAAACCGGGGCAGCACCACCCCCATAAGGTGCTTGCGTATTGCTATATACGTGTACAATGTACAATGTACAGGGTATCAAATCAGGTTTACTTTCATCGTTAAACATAGTCATTTCCCATAATCCACCAACAATATTATCTCAATTACGCAGAATTCATTCGCAAAGGAGGCAGTGAGGCGAATTCTTGTATTTTTATTAGGTCCAAAGTAGTACTGGGAACACCACCCAGGGAAATGTGTGTCCAGGTTTAGCTGTGAAATGTTCAAGTATATGAGTGACAAGCGTGTGTGAACCATTTCAACTGAGTTACTATCCTTCACCGCTGTTCATGTTCGGTAAGTGTTCACATCTATACAGATGTGGGGGACAGTGGAGATGGTACATTCCAATGCTGGAGGCAGCTGGCTCGTCTCCTATTACAAAGCTGTTGGACGCGACCTTTTCCATTTCTTCCTACCGTTTGATGGTGGTGCGTAGCTAGTTAGCACACTATATGCAAGTGTCACGATTTAGCGCAACAACTAAAAAAGAAAAAATCATATATCTGTCAAAATACATATTTAGACCATACATATGAGAAGCACTACCCCATACCGCCCGGCCCGTGCGGTGTTCCCCGCTAAGAAGGGTTGAATATCACGATGCGCTATGTCATAACCGTTGACATTGCAAATTGCAAATCCGCGGTGTGTGTTGCCGAAAACTAGCACTAAGAAAACTCACTTGATGTAAAAAGACCCTTCTGTTATCTTTATTTCTTACGATATGAAAGCGAGAAATCCAAGAAAGCTTATAATATATTCGTTGAACTTAAACTTTATCCTAAACAACACATCAAACGAATATTTTAAGATCAAATCATTTTTACTTTTTACATGATAGGAAGCGATACAAAATAACTAACAGCTAATTATGTATGCGTTATCATTTTTGAGAAACTGACATGGGCGGTGCTTTCCAGTGGGCGATGTTCCCGGGTTTTACCCTTCATGAGGGTATACGCACTACGCACGCGCCAAACTATGTTCATTTGTAAACAAAACTAGACACGAATCTTTAAACCAGCGCAGACTGACGTCCAGCCTCCAAATATCAGTCAAACATGCCTGAAAAACATCCACCCACTTGGAGGCTTGAATCTGAAGAAGAAAAATTGTAAATGTAATAACAAGAAACCAGGGGCGGCGCCACCATATAGGGGCAGGGGTGGCAGACTGCCACCCCTGTCGTGACACAGGGGTGGCATTGCCACCCCTGAAATTTAGGACAAGTCATCATTGTATGGTGTTATCTTGCCCAAATTATAGATTCCGACCGCTGCGAAG
>JARBER010227254.1:0-13484 GCA_030265075.1 Balanus glandula | reverse complement strand
CTCTCTCTCTCTCTCTCTCTCTCTCTCTCTCTCTCTCTCTCTCTCTCTCTCTCCCTCTCCCTCTCCCTCTCCCTCTCTCTCTCCCTCTCTCTCTCTCTCTCTCTCTCTCTTCAATCACCATCACCTTTCCGCTGGACTTGATGCCTTTGCGGATGCAGACGTATACGACGATCCAAGAGAGCAACAGACAGAGTGCCATCCACCACTTAATGCCCTCCGGCTCTTCAATCGAAGGCGACACGTCCAGCGCATGCCGGTACCAGAAGAAGGCCGTCTCCGAGGACTGCGCGCACTCCAGGTTGATTGTATTGTTCGGACCGTCATTTGGGCAGACGGACCACGGCAGAGTAGCCTGGGGACACAAGACGCATATAAAATCAATGTCACCATCCACAGCGTCCACAAATGACATAGCACGTATTCATACTTGCAACATAATAATTGCTTTTTTAGTGTGGACGACATTTTTCCTGCAAGCGGAGCCGACTGCGTTAGTGTCATTACGGGCCATTTAAAAATAGATGTATCCCGTACACTGCCAGCCAGCGTACGAGCGTCCTAGTTACCGTGGATGTTGCCAGCACGGTATTGGTCAAACACCATCGACCCGTCCCGGCAGCATTCCACTGCCACCAGAATGAGGAGCCTGACGATCAATAGTTCAAAAGATCAATACCACGGAGCTGAACCCCGCTCCCCCCACTCGGCCGCCGGGTTTTCCCGTTCCAGGCATCATAAGGCTAGATGGAGGGGGAGGGCGGCGCCATCACCCATGTCCCTCCCCCTCCGGCTACCCACCCCGTCCTGCGGCGCAGTTCCTATCGGAGAGAGGTCGGCCGCGCCCCCGAGCAAGGTCGGCCACGACGAGCGGTCGTCGGAGGATCGATCGTCGCCTCCGACGCGGCCGACGAAACTGCTACACCCAGCGGAGACCGGCTCTATCCGGACCGAGCTCAGCCGGGTCACCAAGCCGCCTCGGTGGCAGCCGCGGAGCCGCCACAGCCGCGCCACCTCCCGGCCGCTTCCAGAGGCGAGGGAAAGTGTAGCATCGCCGAGACGTCAATATCCGATTCCTTAAATAGTAAGATACCTCCCAGTTTGTGTTTAATTCCGGTATTTTTATTCTGATAAAACTTTATGTTGGATATAATTTTCCCGGTTAATAATTTTGCTTGGAATACAAATAATCGATATAATGTATATATTTGCTAAATACTGTCAACAGTCAATTTTGATTTCTGTTATCATAAGCTAATACACTAATACTCTTGATTCGTATTTTACTACTTTACAAGTAAACAAACTTTTACACTCCATAAATCCCAGTCCGCTGATTCTTTGTGAAATAGCGTTTTGTGAGGTTTGTAAATATTTCTTGCAATTGTAATTACAAACATTGTTATTACAAACATCTTTCTGAAATAGGCTTCTGAGTGTAAAAATTCATCGTAAAAGCGGTTAATATCTTATTATCGTAGTGTTTTTTTCAATTCTTCAAATTTTACGAAGCACTCATATTGAGAATTCCTGACAAAGAAAAACTTAAATGCATTCAAGTAACGTTTCGCAATGTCTGAAGACTTTGTAAAATATCTTTCGGCAACTTACATATTTTCTCAGTGGGAATGGGGACAAGTAGTCGGGTTCAGAAAGCCTCCGACGTCAGCTTGACAGATCCAATGCCCTCGTTGTTCGAGAGATACGTCTGATACGATGAAGTCGTAAGGCTTCGCTTCTTCATATAGTATCACTGCCAGTTCTCCACTGTTCTGGATTATGTACAGTAACCACTGCTAAGGATGTTAGTCAGAATGGTTAATATAGCAAAATTGAGCACACTTGTAGACATAAGCTTTTAGGGAGAGGTGCAATATTTTGTTTTGTTTCTCTGATGTTGAAGGGATACCAAGGCTGAAGAGTCGGTAATGTTTTTGGTGACTCCGACTCCGACTGTGAGTTGCGACCCTCCGGAGTCAACTATCACTCCGACTCCGACTCCGACTCCGGGATCGACTTCGGTCTTTAATTAGCTGAAGCTATCTTAACAGCCACAAAAGTAAACACCCAGAGCACAAATGATCCCGTTTCAAGATTAGAGGTAATTAAATGAAACATATGCATAGCAGTTCAATAAAACTGATTGATCAATCTAAGTAAAATACAGCAATTTGAAAAAGTGATTGATTTGTGATCGCTTCATATCACACCATTCCGGCAGGCTGGGAGAACAAATATGTTTCAGACGACTGTCGACATGTGATAATGTTTGAATCCGTTTTGATAAGGTTTGAATACATCGCGGCAGTCACCGCAGTCTGATCAGTACTGGACTGTTTACACCGTGCCGAACCATGCCGAACATCCTATCGTGTCCGGAGTTCAGTCACACAAACGCTGCAGAGACGCGAGCAGGAATTTTGATCTTTAAATAAAAATGTGACGGTACCCTCTGGTAGCATGGCTCATTGAAATTCCAAGGACATATGACTAAATTATAAGCCGTCCTAAATTACTGGCGATAATAGTGGACAAGGATTGACCTGCACCTTGTCCGTGATCCAGCAAAATCGCCTGAGGCGATAACTTGAAAACCCGTCACATTAAAGGTCTATGATTGTGGCAGCCATTTTCTGCGCACAAGTTATCCTTTATAACCATTTTGACAAAAATAAACAATCTTCAGCTGACCGACACTGGTCGTCAGTCGTGGCATCGCCCTAGGCTTCACCAATAACGTTCAGTTGGAACTTTGAATTGGCACGAGTACCTACATGGCAGTACTGAAGAACACACATAGGATATCATATGCATTGATCTTTCTGTTCTACATAGTCAAATTAAAGATGTATATAATTTGTGTTGTCTAAAAAATATGTCCCGCATCACTTTGAGCAATGTATTTCAAATTTTAAAAATGATGTAAATTTGTACCTAAATTTAGCATTGGATCACAGTTCTAGGAAAGACGGCCCTGCCACTTTTTAAGAGCGCGGGGGCCGGATACAAAAAAAAATGAATACTTCCATGCATATGATATAAACTTTTTCAGACAATTCTGGCGCCTAAGATACAAGCTACACTGAGACAAAAGTGTACGGTTACAAACACATTGGGGAGTGTAGCCGCTTTTGATCCAGGAATGCACACTGTTGAAGAATATTACCAAGATAAATATAACAATTACAGCCTTGACTAAAAAACACCTGGAGCGACATGAAGATGAAGATATGGCAGCTCGCCGTCACTCGCTGTGCGTAAGCTAACTCGCCGTCGCTCTTCCCACTCCGCCATCGCTCTTCCCACTCCGCCGTCGTTTGCCGTGCGGAACCTTGCTCGCAGGCACTCGCTAAACACTAGCTGGACGACACGAGCCCGCAGTCACTCCGTCTCCAGAATCGAGCCGCCGTCACTCGGCCGCCGGACAGTAGCCGTAGCGAGCCGCGCGGCCGTGAGAGATCTGCCATTACCCTGATGACACTGCTGTCGGGTGAAATTTCGACCGGCAGGACGCCGAAAATACTCACTCGAAAACAAAAAGCAGTTTGCGTTTTTCACAGCTCGCTCTGTAATTAAAGTATTAGTCTCAAAACGTCATCTGCACGGCGCCGCCGCCCTGCAGTAACAAGGCTGGTGCTTACTTGCAGAATCGCAAACGTAAATGCCACCAAACGAAAGAAGGTAGCTAAATTGAAACGTCAGCGAAATCTCACCCATGTAGAACATTACAAGAACATAGAACACTCTTTCTTATGGTAGCGCGGACATGGCAGCAACGCCATATTTCATTAACTGCGCATTTGCTATACTTTCTCTGTCAATACAAATGATGAAATTGTATGAAAGTGAAGAAGATTGTTCCTTTTCAGAAACGAGTTGTTATTAGTTTGCACTAGACCCACCAGATTCTATTTCAATACTCATGGGTGGACAACTTCACCTATGCTGACCTAAATTTTGAGCTTAAGATAAGAACGAAATACTTTTGGTAGAACTTTTATCTATCACGCTAGCTAACGCCATTTCCTCCTTGTCGCTACGTAGCGTAATTTTTTTTATATCTCTGAGAGGGGAAATCACCCTCTACAGTTCGTTTTCGGCGCAAACCTTCCACAATGCGCGGGCTAAAAAGCTCTGATTGGCTTACAAAACATATGTTTGACATTGTAGTCTTGTTTTGACAATCAGTTCAGCCTTATTTGGCCCAGCGCCAGATCTTCGCCAAGCAACAGCTGGGTAGAAACAATGTGCTATTTCAGAAGCCAGTAAGCCGGTGCCAACAGAAGGCAGCCAGCTCACGTTTTCGTTCAGGCTTTTTCGCCGATAGCCTGAAAGTAAGACTGTGCCGCAGTGCACCACTGCTGTGCGGAGCAGCCTAGCACGTGAGGCACTGGTGTCAGTGAGCGCTCTTTCACCTGGCATCATTTCTCAATAAAGCGGTGATCCCGATAGTTGTACTGCGCGCTGCTTACAAACGCACTGCAAATAGGTCTGACAAGTGTCGCCCGCATGCTCCGCAATGCGAAGGCTACCAACTACGATACTGCATAGCTACGCTGATCATCTCCGTCCCCACCCCAATCCTGTTGCCCGTTCCCTGTAGTTTAAAAAAAGCGAAAGCCGCGCGGCCTCGAATTGTGTGGTAACGTGGAGCAATGTACTCGGATTCGTTACGCAGATGTAATGTAGTTTGTATGCACTTGTCGCATGAGATCCCTACTAACTTATGGTGCGCAACAATTATTATTGTCGCGTTTGGTTACAGATCTGGAAAGCTAGCGCTATATCCCAAGCCATTACATTGTTGTCTGAATATCGGAAGGGATCAGTAGTCACAAGGATGCAATATAAACTTGTCACTTAAATAACTTCCCTATATCATATCTTACGCTAACTATAATATCTGTAATTTGGGGTGCATAAAACAAAAGAGAACACATACAATTATGTATCAATTTAGCTCATTGTTCAATGTTTATGCTTCCTTGGTGTTTTCTTCTATAATATAGCCAATAAACGCATGAGATCAATACAATGATAAAAATGGAACTGTTATTAGCGTCATGGGTATTATAAAGTGGAACTGATCGAGCACTGGCATTGCGAGTAATTATTGGGTGGATTTAGTGCAGTCGCCAGCGTTATACAGGGTAGTCAATATACAAGTATACCAAGAAATTTGCAAATAAAATTGTGAATACTGTCACAAAAGACGATTATACCACACAATAAAGCCAATGAAATGACAACAAATATCCCATCGTTGTTTTCCATCCGGTATGCTCGAGTAGCTCGTTCACTGTTTCCCAACAGGTGCCCAAAGAGCGCGCTGGCACTCTCTTGGGACGAGTGGTAGCCGGACGTGCTGAAAGTCCTCGAAAGTTCGGCCCAAGGAACTATCCACTGGGTCAAGCCACATGTTACTAAATGTCACCAAATATAAGGATATGACAGCACCGTGTGCGTATTTCTTTTTACCGACCGGGTTGAGGCAGCCTCAACTTCGCTGAAATGCGGAAACACGCGCGGTGTGGCTTGCTTGACTCGATACTTTGGTTGATAATTTGAAACCGTTGTTTGGGCGTGAGATTTTGACCCCAAAAATAACAATACAAATGTTGTCACTTTCTTTTCTAGGTACCCTATGTTAAAATGTGAGGTGCAGAACAGGTAAAACAAGGTCGAGCCTGAAAAGTAGTAATTTAACTTGCAACGCTCTGGGCCAGCGCCCAGCGGTGAAAATCCCGCCCATGTTACGATATGACTTCGGACCCGTCGGTTCGGTCAACCGCCGCGGCGGTGATCTGCTCCAGCTCCTCTTTGAAGGCGTTCTTGAGCTACTCGATAGTGCCGGCTTACCCTTATACACCCTGGTCTTCAGGTGGCCCCAGGGCATGAAGTTCAGGCCGGCAACAGAACGTGTGAATGAGGAGACTACGGCATCTCCGTTTTGACGCTGATATGATATAACTGCCAGGGAAGTGATCTTTCAACCATAAACATGCTAAGGCGCCAGCTTAATCAATAATAGTTTAACGTGCAAACCCGCGTCTTGCTGGGGTATATTTCATAATGTGACTTACTGGGGGGGGGGACTATTTTTAGTTCCCCGATCTCCAGAACTACTGAAACAATCGTAAAAAAACTCGAACGGCATTCAAAAACCTTGATAATTGCATGGAAGTGGGCTTATTGTGTTGACCTCAGAGTCACTGATGACGTCACAGGTTACGTGAGGTATTCGGCGTGTCACCGTGTCAAGACTTTGGTGGATGGCATTGTTGTACGAAATTGCGTTATCAAACGCATAAGCAGAAGCTAAATCGATATGATGCGTCTGCCTTAGACCTCTATGTAATATTCTAAGCTGTTAAAAAAAAAATTATAAGCTGTTGACGACCCTTGATCGGTCAAGGTTGTCCGAGGTCACGAGGTCAAATTTAGGAATACGGTCATAGGGCGTTGTAACGCATGTGAATGGATCCGGTTTTGTCTAGTTTGCGAAACATGATTTTAGAACACTGTTTATAAAAAGAAGTTAAGACACAAGAACTGAGATTCAGTTATAATGTGTAGTGATGCATTGATGAGCAGTCCATTTTGTCTGTGAAAAGTCATGTCAGTCGCTTTTTTAGATACCGACTTCAAATTTGGTACCTATATTTTATGAAAATTTCAATAACTGAAATTTAGTTTTTTGAAAATTTCAGATATTGTATAAGTTACTCAAAATCTGAAATTTTTAAAATTATAGATATCAGTTTGATAGCCGTGTCAGTTATTAGTCAGTTATTTCATAATTAATGATGTGTTTTAAATAAAAAGCAAAACATTATTTTTCGCACAAAAATGCATGACGTCACTCTAACGTCAATGCATCATCAATAGCTTATTTGGCTAAAAATGAAAGCTGCGGTTCTATAAATATTGGTACAGATGACATTAGAGTTATGTTGCGTAATCACAGAGTTATGTTGCGTGTCAACACAAAATGTTCCCCTTTACCATTTTTCATTTCCATACTCGCTTACATGGCTGGAGAACTGTTTTCAAAGTTTGTGATGCCAAAGCGTATTCTGATACTATTGTTGGCATTGTATTCATAGTCTGACAAGATGCTCCCATACATTTGCAATAACGCAAATAAAATGTTGATATGGCTATGCCACACCAACTTCAAGTTTGGTGTGGTATTGGCCATACCTGCGCTACTATTCAACTTATTTTCTTTATAATATGCTCTTCTCCTCACACTTATCTACATGTTAGAAGGCAACAAGATTCGTTTTTCAATTGCTTGTGGTATTACAAATTAGCGGCTGTGAAGATAAGAGCCCTAATGACGGACATGTGACTCACGGTGAACGAGTTGAACAAGTAGTAGAAGCACCAGCAGATGATGACGTTATAGTAGAGTCCGACGAAAAAGGACACTATAGTCGACGATAGGCCGATGCCACCTGAAAAAGGGCAAATTCATCAAATTAGTGCTCATTTTGAAAATAAAAATATTTTTCTCGTTTTTGATATGCGCTATTTTTTGTATTATTCATTTTATGTTCTTTTAATGCTCATTTTACTAAAATTTGACTCTTAAATCAGATACCGCTGGCAGCCGTTCTTGATGGCAAAGTACACTGCATTGGAGTTCAATCGTATTAGTCTTTTTAAATTTAAAGGCGTTAACAATTAATCATTTCAGTCATGATAGACACTCAAATACTAGACACACAGATAGAGTGATAGCAGTCAGACAGGAACGTCGTGGGACACTGAGCTGCGGCTGATATCGGGTGAGGACACCTCGAGCCATCCTACCGTGGAGATCGATACAGCCGGCGGGCAAATATTTACGCGGCGTTAGCCATCCGTGCCGCCGGGATCAGGACAGTCCGTCGACTCGCGCTCTGGCAGGGGTCCGGTAGGGGGGTTCGTCAGAGACCCGGCAGGGGTCTGACAAAGGTCCGGTAGGGGTCCGTAACGGGTCCGACAGGGGTTCGGCAGGGGTTCGGCAGGGGTTCGGCAGGGGTCCGTCAGGGGTCCGGCAGGGGTCCTTCAGGGTTCGGTAGGGATACGGCTTAGTTCCGACAGGGATCCGGCAGGGATCCGGCAGGGATCCGGCAGAGGTCCGGCAGGGGCCGATAGGGACCGGTAGGAGTCCGACAGGGGCCGGTAGGGGTCCGACAGGGGTCCGACAGGGGTCCGGCAGGGGCCGGTAGGGGTCCAGCAGGGGTCCGGCAGGGGTCCGGCAGAGGTCGTCCGGGACCGACTCACCGATCAGTGGGTTGATGGAGTTCCAGACTCCGAGCGAGCCCTTCCTCAGCCGCTGCCCGATGGCCAGCTCCATGTAGAACAGTGGCACGCCCTCGAGTACCAGCATGATGAAGTACGGGATCAGAAACGCGCCTGAAAAAAACACTATCGTCAGCGCCACTGAAATATTGCTTGTCCTATTTCTTGTAGAAATATATAATATAAGTTGTCATTGCAAAAGCTACCTTTTCTACAACAGAGCGTAAAGGGACTTGTTTCTACCGTGGGTAGGGTAAACATCTTGGGGTAAACCGGGTGCAACACCTAAGGCATTGGCCGCATTGCTCTGTATGATATCAAGATATCGAAACAGCTTTACTTTTTCGTTCAAAAGAACTCAGTCACTTTAAAGCAATATTTGATATATTATAAGAAAATCGCACCTGAGTTCAAATCTGAAGACAGTTTATCGAAATTCTCGCCCAGTCACCCAATCTCATCGCTCCAACGCTGCAATTATTGCAGCGTTGGGCAGCAACTGTGAACATTGATATCGTTAGATTATCGTTTTTTTGTCAAAACTTGTGATGTGAAAAAAAACATCATCATGCCTTAATAAATATGATTTTAATCAATAATTCCATGAAAATGTACTGCAGTGTTCCTAAGGGTTACTTCAGTGTTCTAGAACAACTGATAAAGGATCATTTTTTTATTATTAGCGGAGTTTTTCTTGTACCGCGGCCCGTGCTACCATATCGTGTTTATTTTTTAAATGGCCAGCTGTATATTAGGAATAAGAAGTTGTCTCTACCGCACCGAATATACCTTTTCTTAACACTTCTATATTTATATAGTGGTGTGACAAAAGCGTAAGCGTCTTTTACTTATATATTATTTATATTTTTGCGGTGCTTAGGAGAGCCTTTGATATCATTTAAAATCATTATTAGTCTATAGGAAATGTGTAAGCAAGACTTTCCGAAAGTGATAGAGTCCCTTTAATCCGACATTGGCTTAGGTCTCAGCCCTCTATGTCTCAGCCGAACGCCATTGGCTGGGGGAGCGTTACCCAAATTTTCAACAATCCGAGATGACCTTAAACAGCCCTTGATATTTTATATTTCATGATGTTTACAGATTCTGGTTTGCCTCAAAGATCACATGTGTACGGTCTGTTAACCCTCGCCCGTCCTCGGTATTTTGCCAACTTCCCCAGTCCAGGGGGGAGGGGTACTACTACCCCTCGCGTTTCGCCCATAATTGGGCTACAGACTCAGGACAAAAACGAGCCTGCTGGGCACCGCGATGTTTACCTCTTAGATCAGGTCAAACGTAAAAAACGAGCAAAAATATTGTTGTCTTTGACCTTGAATGACATTGCAAACGTATTAGTGAAGCGAATTTTCGAAGTCAGGACCCAAATCAACCAGTTAAAAGTCCAAAATAACTTTTTTATTTCGATGTTGTCTTATAAAATGCGATAATTTACGATTTTCGGAGATATTGGTATGAGGTTGTTCCTCTTATGACGTCATAACTCTGTGACCTGATATGAATCAATCATTTTTTCACCACAACATGCGCAAAGGATGTCTCAGAAGGTTTTGGAAAATTTCAGACCACTCCGGTTAACGGTGTGGCGGCCATCGACAAACAAACATTAGGGGGTTGCACCAACCCCCCTGAACTGGCAAGGGTTAAAGCTTCACCAATTTTTTTGTCCCAAATCGCGTGTAGAGACGTTACTAACATAACTGTAGGTATATCAAACACTTTTCCACAAGAAATACATACATATTTGTTGCAAAAAGACGTCAAATTGGTTGAGAAGGTACCCGGAAGAATTACGTTGATAACGTCATTTGTTTTTACACTATAGCGAAACAGACAGAAGGGGGGAACGTTTTTCAACGCCTCCTCTTCAGCCAATGTCGGGTTTAAACGATCCAGTTTTAAGCTAATGACAAATAAGAAACACAATTAAAAGGACAACTATGTTCGATTTGAAATGGTTATCACTCGCCGATTTTGTTTTACCTGAGGCCATTCTGATAAAAAAATGAGCCACGGTTCGATTTTGCAAAAGAAGTTGTGAACCTTTTTCTACTTTTAGGAAGTCGATGGCATCAACAAAATTGGTTGAAAACGACAGCATGAGTTATGTTATAGAGCTTCTTCGTGTTATGTCCAAAGCATTGAACAGTGGTTTGCAAATAAGAGCTAGTTATTTGTTCTCGATTTTTCGAAAAATAGCCTCTGAGATTATTGACCATGATATTTCCTTAAATGTTTACTTTCGCGTATGCGAGGGAGTATCATACGACCTCCAAAAACTTGCGTGATAATTCATAGTTGCAATTTTAAAACATTGTATTGGAAATGGGTCCCCAAACTAAAATGTCTCAATTTTGACTATTCACCTGACTATTATCTGACTAGTGGCCTTGCAAAGCTAATTGCAAGCCTATGCGAGATAAATATCGTTGTAAACTTTCGATCATCTTCTTACATGTCTCGTTGCGTTCATTGGTTTGAAAGACAGCAAGGTTGTCATTTTTGGCACGCACACAGCCCAGGCGGGTGACGGGTGGCGAAATATCCACGTCGGTGCCGGGTTAATCAATAAGAGTGAGGAAAACGCTGCGGCTGGCTTCCGTTCGGTGCTGTTGGCATCGCTCCAGTGAAGGTGCTGCCAGTGCGTGGCCGCCGAACTCTGCAGACTGCCGAGTCCAGTGACCCAGTGACCTGCTCCACTGGTGCCGCGGGCCACTCACATCATAGTTGTGCAATGAGCACACAGGCGCTGCTCTCCGCTGGTAGTCGTCTCCGGCTGGAAATAGACACCGTAGTCGTCTCCGGCTGGAAATAGACACCACCGCTGCACGGCGGACCGGTAGCTGGGTCCGGCTCCGAACCCTGGCCTGCGTCTTCAGAGCAGCGAACACAGACCAGAACCCTGGTCTGTGTCTTCAGAGCAGCGACCACAGACCCAAACTCTGACCTGTGTCTTCAGAGCAGTGACCACAGACCAGAACCCTGGCCTGTGTCTTCAGAGCGGCGACCACAGACCCAAACCCTGGTCTGTGTCTTCAGAGCGGCGACCACAGACCAGAACTCTGGCCTGTGTCTTCAGAGCGGCGACCACAGACCCAAACCCTGGTCTGTGTCTTCAGAGCGGCGACTACATACCGCGCCACTCCGCCAGCTGAGGTCAACGACGTGAAGCCTTCAAATGGTGGTTCAATCTTTGGAAGTGGAGGCATAAAGGTAGATATAGGTACTATCTAACCGGATGATATTTTATCAATTAGAAAGTTCTCCTTTAGTAAAACTGAGTATTTCTTTACTAAAAAAGGCTCTTTTTCATTTTGGCACTTTAAGCCTCAATACTCATCATAATTAATGCAAAGGTAAACAACGTGCTTCTGGGTTTCAGAAACCTGAAATCGTTAAGACATCTCCGAACGTCAGCGGTATTGCCTTATGTAAGCAACAGATTCCAAAGATGAGCAATGCACAGCGTGACACCGATTGACCAGAGCTTTTTGTCAGTCAAAACTAGATTACACCATTTTAAAACATCTTAGAAAAAACATGTCGTACGATGCAGCTGTCTATTGCGGAGGCAGTTGAGTGGAACAGTCATTCATATGGAAACTGGGGGTGTGTCTCCGGCTCCAGTTATCGTTCGTACATTCTAGGTACGGTGACTTCATCCAGTGAGTGCGCACAGTGAGTTCATCGTGAGGGGGTGACGGAATCCCAGCTGACTCGTGATGCAATGACCTGTAACGGTCTCTGACTATCGGCAGACCAAAGCGAAACAGTAGTTGACATGCAGCATTCTCTTCAAATCGTTCAACACAAATAAAATGTGAAGTGAACCATCAATGAACCAATCTAGAGTTAAATGATAAAAGAAGGTTTAAGTCCACCTGCCATCCGCACATGCTCTGGACAATGAAGTGTCATGGCATGACTAGCCACGTTTCCTCACGCCGTTCCCGGTGCAGCTTGCCTTCATCTCGGTTTCTCTCAGAGCAGCCCTGTCGTCTGGGCCCGACCTCTCGGAGACTCCGCCCACTTGGCACGTGTCCGATGTCTCTCCGACCGGCGCCGCATTGATCCCGCTCCGCACACGTGGCCCCTGACCGACCAGACAACCTGTCGGCCCACGCGGCGTCGGCGCCGACGGAAAATTCCGTCCGGCGCTGCGCCGGTGCCGGCAGGGTAGCCCTCAGAGGAGGCTTCCGTCGGGCGCAGCGCTGCCGTCGCTAGCCCAGGCGCTCCAGAAGCAAGCCGACGAGGAACCCATCAGTATACGATATGATAATGTAAGTTTGTGTTGATTTTATCTCACCACAGTCGTCGGCAACACAGACTTACTAATGTGATTCGATGATGATCGTGCAAGTTTGTGTCAGCTTCATGGCGCACCATAGTTAACGGCTCCACGCGAAGTTGTCTCTGACGGAAAATTCCGTCCGGCGCTCAGCCCGTTCCGGGAGAGCGGCCCCCCCCCCCCCCCCCGTGGCGGCGCTCCAGACTATGAGCCACCACCGCGCCGACGCAGCGCGCCTCCCCCGCCGCTAACCACCCACGCCTCCGCCCCCGCCCCGCCTGCTGTCCGCCACCGACCAGCTCGGCTATGATGTTCGATCTGTGACGTCAGAAGGTTCCGTTCTGTGACGTCAATGAGTGTCAGCTTAGTGTACTAAAGCTGTGGCGACGCAGGGTAGTGTGATGCCGACTTAAATTTAGCTTGCGGCCAGTGACAGTCTGGATATTTTTACTTCCTTTTACGCACTCATGATTCATCTTTCCGAAATTGCGTAATCAGAGAAAATTATGTGACTCTCATCAAGATACTCACAGTCACGTGCTTTAACTTCAGACCGGAATCATTTCGGGAATAACAGGTCTTGGAAATTGCTGCGAGTGAGATTAAAGGAAATAGACCACCTTCAACATAAGTTTTGAACTGAGATAGCAGTTTTGTGGCCCGTGACAAGAAACCTCTAAGTCACAGAGCTTTCGGCTGAAAATACACTCTTCCCGAGATATTTCAATTTTCGTGAAATGAATACAGCTCTCAGATCCAAGATAGATGTTTATTCCAGAGCACACCTGTGCAGAGGTAATATTATCAGCCAATCAGCTTGAAGCTGGAGTTGGGCGCACCTATCCCGTGCTAGCGTGCAGACCACAGCTGGTGATACTCCGTATATACG
>JARBER010227143.1:0-13486 GCA_030265075.1 Balanus glandula | reverse complement strand
TGCATCTGCAGATTACACCTATCAGAGAGTGAGTGCATCAGCGTATCTCTTTACACCATTCGGCACTCAACATTGAGAATGCGGCGCCAGCGAATGTAGCGACTCTGGTCCAACACGTCTCCCTTTCAACCACAGTGATACACTGCACCTCCCGATCAACACACTGATACACTGCCTCCCTGTCAGCCGCACTGAGAAACTGCCCCGGAAGCTCCCGTCGCCACCATCTCGGTCTTTGAGATCCAGCAGCTGCCTCTGCTTCTTCCCGATGCCCCCGGGGGCCTCTCCGACCGACTCTCGGGACCGGGAAGGGGAGGGGGGGGGGGGGCTCTCTGACCGAACACACCAGCAGACGGCACGCAGCGGGGCGGCCGGCGCGGCACACGCCATATATGGTCATCACGGGTGACGTCAGCATCCTTCTGTCGTCAGCTGGCCTGCCGTGGTCATTTAGCTGACAAATTCCGACGTCACAGACACCGGGGACTGAATGTATTATCCCCACGGAGTCAAGTGACTAGATATCACCAATGACACTCGTCAGACGCAAAGGACGAGGAAATGAAACCCGGATTACTAGATGATTATCACTGCCTTACAATGGCCATCGGCTCAGACTAACCGAATCCCTGCTCAAACAGCCATTAAGTTTCATCATACATGTGCTAAGACTTGCGAGTCCCGCTGACCTACACGCTGACGGCACTCACCGCCAAGGTCACAGCCTGAAGGCCGAATTGACAGCGCTGTCAATGCACAATGTGTCACAACCTTGTCTCCGCGATGTAATTCCCATGCTCCCAAAATGTGTCTGTGTTCCCGCAATGTGTCTCCGTGTCTCCGCAATGTGTCTCCGTGTCTCCGCAACGTGTACCCGTGTCATTGTGCACTCACAGCCCGCACGGCAGCAGGTTCTGTTCAGTGTTCACTAAGCAGATGACCACTGCCATCCAGCTCCCAAATACGGGAGCTACGGCGCAGCGGCAACTGCCATGTTGTGCGACAGAACGACAGCGCAGTGGCGACGTGCAGTGGCGCGGCGGCGACAAGCAGTGGCGCGGCGGCCTCTGTGCCACTGAACGACCGCTCCGTGGCGGCGTCTGAGAGCCAGAAAGGTCACGGAGCCGCGGCTAATCGCCTATCACCGTCTAATCGGCGCTAATGCGGGTCTGATAGCGATCAGACGTCCTGCACTCGCAGGCGGCTGGAAAGGCTGCAGAGTGTTAGCCGAGTCCGCCGTCCGCCGTCCGCCACCGCGATGCAGCGGGTTTACTGTGTCCGGCTAGATGGATCGTCAACTGGCGGCCTGCTGGCGGTGGGCATTTGTTTGCGCGGTTGCATTCGGCTGCGACTGGCACTGTAAGCCGCCGTACAGCGGCACTGCGACATGGGATCGCCGTCTGCCGACTCTCCACCGGCCCAGACGTGGGCAGATTCCGAGAAGCAGCAGCGCCGTCGCCGTCGTGCACCTGCCAAGGATGCCCGATTTGCATGCGAGCTCCAGTCGTGTGCCTGATACGCCGACAGCATTCTGGTCCGCTTCCAAGATTTATTTCCAAACACACCGCATAGCTCAGCATTCAACTCGCGCTAAATGTGTGAGCGACCCAAAAGCGGGCAGTCCGGTGTACCACATGCATATAGATGCTATCGTCAGCCATGAGCGGCAAGACTCGCGCCTATTATGTGTGGAAAGGAGCCGCCCATTGGCGACTGACAGCGCGCAGATCTGGGCGGCTGATGTGGTCGTATGGGCGGCGGTCACCGACCCAGACTCGGCAGTGGGTCCGCCCGCGGCCGCCGGTCCCATTCTGACACCCACACGTGACCTGCTGGTCTCGGCTCGGTCCGACCCGGCCCGGATCGGACCGGGAGGTGGCGTGGTCGGCCGTCAGACAACAGCAGGGCGCCTCTGCCCACAGACACGGCATCGCCCACCGATGTGCACTGAGGCGTGCTCCAACGTACAGCTGGCGTATCTCCAACGTACAGCTGGCGTATTGACTGGACTACTTCTTGGTAAACTTGGGCCGATTTTGATCAATTAATATGGATGTCGGTAGGTTCTGTGTTTTTTTCTGAGGACCAGCCGGGAGATGTTCGTATAATATAGCTATGTCCCTTGCTTCTGCGAAACTGAGAATTACACATACACAGACAGATTCTCTCCTTTCTCAGCCATTAGACAAATCCAGCCTTCGTCTGCTTCTCCGGCCTGTAAGAGGTTGGTTTCGTCACTGACATGGTGGCTGCCAAAGTTCCGCTCCCCAGTCCGCCAGCTCCGCTCCCCTGTCCGCCAGCTCCGGTGCCGGCCAGCTACTGTCTGCCGGCGGCGGCGCGGCGGCGGTTCGGAGCCTCACGGTTTCCGTTTCCGTCAGAGTCGCCTCACGTGCGCGCGGCGGCCGTGCAATATTTACGGGTTCCTTCACCCTGCGGTGCAGTGTCAGACGCTCGGTCCACACCTTGGCAGCCGCAGCCGCAGTCGGACGCGGCTCATGACTGCATTTGATAGCAGGGGCCCGTATCATACAGCAAACTCTGCATAACTCTGGCGAAGTGAATTTATGTTTTAAAAAAGAAGAGTCCTGGTCTTGCAATAATAATATTGCATTTATGTCAAAAAATATCAGGATATTGGTTCTTATATGTCGATGTCATATGACCGTCAAGGTTTAATCTGTATGGATTCATAGTTTCGTAGTTTTTCTGCTTCTGGTCGATGAGCCTCTGCATGTAGTATCGGTGCCGTTACAAGGCGTGAGACCGCACCGAGCGATCTCTGCTGCGGCCGGCACCTCTCGGCTGGCTCGTGTGCATAGGAGCGGGCAGGAGGCGGTACCAGACGCCCTCGTTAATCGCATCGGAACATGGATTCTCCCTTACCCGCTAATTGTCATGGGATTTAGCAGTGTGGATGACCATGCCATCTCGACAAGGCATGCGATTGTCATCAGCATTCTGTGAAGGAACTCGGCAAGACATTGATTGATATAGGTAATGTACATATTTCTGAAGGCGAATATGATTATTAGCATCTGCAGAATACCTGCATGGCTTACCTACCCTCCAATGCTCTTCCTCATAAGTTTGAATGTCTTAACAGCTTACAACATTTTGTTTCCAAATTTTGCATAAGCAGTATCTATTGCATACTCAGTCAATATCCACCTCCAAGTGATACGTTACAATAATCCATTTAAACAATGAAGACGCAAGCTTTCCGTGTCGCAAAATCTTGAGACATGATTTTCGGTCAGGAGCATATCACTAGGGCTAGCTTTTTGTTCTGACTTGCAGTCGCCACATGCAGTTACCGTGATACCCTGCTGTTCTTTCGTGCAGTCTCCAGCGTCATAGATTTAGCGTATTGACTAAGTAGATACGATACGATCGCAATTTTTGCTTACGATGCCTACTTAAGATATGCATCGATGCAAATATCAAATGAAATCAAAGGCGTAATCATTACCACATGCATTTATATGCAACCTGCATAGTGTACTGTGTACGGTGTAGATATGTAGGTATTTATGTATGTGATTGAAGTTTAAAAACTAAGACTGTTCAAAAGAGGATATTAAAGTAACTGGCAGCAACTAGGGAAAGCATAGCAGTTAAAGGTAATGCATCTTCAACGTTCTACACATTTGTATTGATAAGGCTTTTGCAATATGCTTGTTTAGTGTGTAGACACTTGAGCTTATTAATATCTCTCGTAGTGCTTGAGCAAACAGCATGAATAAATATTAAACAGTTTTTTGTCGACCTTCTTCTTAAATGCATCGAAACGTCGTATTGTTTCGAAATATGAGCTGAATTGCAAGCTGTGTAGGGCGACTTATATTGGAGAATCCAAAAGACCTCTACGCCTTCGTTTTAATGAACACTTGAGATGCGCACTGCGCAGTAAATGAAACCAAGGTAACCCCAATAGGTGATCACTTTGAATCATGCCACCAAGGAATTTTTAAAGCAGATTAACTTACTGATCATCCCTTGGAAGTTAAAGTTTTGATGAAAGCGAAGGACCACACAGACAGGAAAGTCTCTGAATCTTTGTGAATCAGATAAAAAACTGAGCTTGAACGGAAATATGTCATCGTAGCGCATTATCTCAATACAGGAACACTTTTTGTGTCATTAACTTACAATTTGTTGGCTTATTTATGTAGATGCTGCTAAGAATAGTTAGTAATCATTAGATGACATCAGGATAGTCCGAGTGCTTTTTCTTGTGACAGTTTTAAAATTGGTCGTCTTTTTAGCATTAGCGTGTGCTAATGTGATAGATATGCATTTAATGTTATCTTGGAGCGGAATTTTAGGAGTGTATTTTCGTGTGTTTCAGCTTGACAATTTTTCGTCTCTACTTTAGAGGTCCATTTTTTTGCTTCGGGCAGGATTCCAGCTGAGCTGGGTAAAGGATATAGTCTATTATTTTCACGAGCTGTGCAAAGATGTCTTTTCTTGCTTTGTGTATGTCAGTGATGTGTATCTATGGCCTTGGATATGTCACTTGACTCACACAATACATCTGGTGAAGGACTGTGCCAGAATGCACATGTAAAACTTGTTTTACTTTTGAGGCATTCAAGGAGAAGGTCATTAAAAATAATTTAAGATTGAACTTATTAAGCTAAAAACATGGGTAGGTATGGCAAGACAGCCTTGACAAAAACACCAAGTACCTATTCGCCCGTTGAACCAACCGTGACGCAATGCATGTTCCATCGAGATGGCCCAATTCTGTCCTACCGATGTCATGTCGCGCCTCGTCCATAGGACGGAGCACGCCCCCGATTGACAGGTGCGGCGCTTCTGAACGCAGCTCACGTGCCGTGTCGCCGCGACGGCCACCTGCGCCCCCTTCACCCAGCCCACCCCCGCTCTCACACCCTCCGCCACACCCGGCCGAAACTCAGGCCGCGCCTGTGTTGAGGCTCGCCTGAGGGGTAGCCGGCGGCGGCGGGCCGGTGACACCGCCCGCGGCGGCGCTGGGTGCCGTATTGGCCGCAGATGTCAGCCGGGAGCCGCCGCCGGGTCCGCCCGAGCTCAAGGCCGCCGTGGCTGCCGAGGAGGCGGCGGCCGCCACGCTGGGGACTCGCTGAGGCCGAGTGGGACGCAGAAGGCTCGCTGGCAGGTGGCGCTCCATCTCCCGGGGTGGAGGTGGCGGAGGCAGGACGCAGCCTCAGCCGTGACCTTTCGATGGAGATAAGATAGGCGATAGATGTCGGGGCATGACCCTGGGGTAGGGGCGTGTCGATCTCCGGTAGTTGATACGGCGGCGCACGGTCCAAACTAGTTTTGCATAATGCAGTTTAGAATGAAATAGCTGAGTGTTTTTCAGTACCTAAAACGGCACTTGACAGTCTTATCAGAACGGGTATCTGCACAGTAACCACTGTGTTTCCAGTTTTGATTAACAGTAACTGTAAGTTTTGTAAATCCTGAAAGAGAAGAAAACCGAATAGCACAATGCTGCAGACAACACCGAACGTGCAACGCTTATTATTGCTCTTACAATTGTTGGACGTAAACAAATACGTATTGTCTCCGTTGCATAGCTGTTTGCGTGCTCTCACTTGAGGTCACCGCTGCAGTGCCAGTGAACGGTGTACGTTCTGTGTGGAGGCTCCACACGGCACGCTTTGTACACGAACCGTCAGCCGACAATTGTCAAGACAAAGCCGCTGACGTCTGCCAAAACAGCGCGACAATCGTCCGTAATGACACGCTGTAGTGGGCGCGATGGAGCACTGCCGCCGCCGCCGCGGTGACGGGTGCCGGGGTGACGACTGCGCTGTTTTGCCACAGTCGAATCAGACGTCCTTGCGAGCTCCAGGCTCTCGCGAGCTGCAGCTCTCGAGTCTGCACGGTACAGAGAAACCGCTGCACGCATGGCTGAGTCTCTGTCTCAGTCGGTTTATTTGAAATGTAAAGCAAACGTCAGGGACAAACTACTGCCGGGAAACGGTATGTGTCCGAAGCTTCGCTCGCTTGCGTTGGGTTTGTTTCATAAGCTTCGTCTCAGATTTGGCAGTGATGATCTGACATCCAGCAACGTTGAGGTTGTAGAAGTGCCAAAAGCTGGAGCAGGTGGGCTGTGAAGGCTGAACGGCCTGATACCACCCATCAGTCGCACGTGACGAAGCTTGGGGAACTTCCGACGCAAATATTAGCTTTTATGGCTCTTTTTTTTCCTGAATGGTGCGCAGCTGTCAATGCAATGGACGCGCTTTGTTCCGAACGTGCGGTTTGATTTGGAAAATCCGCCGGCATACATTGAACATGGACGTTGACTGTCACAATAATGATAGAGGCATGACACGAGTGGCACTGTGCGGACTTCAACGTCCACGTCCACCATATAGCACATCGAGTCACGTTTGTACCTAGATGGTATGTTTTTTTTCAGTCATCGGCGTAAAACCCTGGAATTGTTATCATTAGTATTGACTTCAGTTCATCGTGACTCAGCGCACCATTCTCCACATATACTGATGGGAAACACCAACCACAAGCTGAGCGGCAAATACGGCTTTAGAGGCGCCGTGACCGAGTGATTGACCTGACAGAACACCTCTCAGTGAGGCCACCGACGAATTCAGGGGCACCCGGCACCTTACCGGATACAGAGAAGCAACTAGTAGCATACGATCGCTGATATCTATTCGAGATGCTCTCTAATCCCCGAATGTGGTGATGTCCCCTATTCGCCACGTGGGTGGAGCTTTCTTTCGCCAGTCATGTCTGGTGGTCAGCTGAGATTACTTCAAATGACTGTCAGACAGATAGACAAACTCCACATGACAGCTGTAGCTGACAGCTGACTGCTATGAAGGCCAAGCAGCGAGGCCGAGCCCGACCAGACATGGATGACAGCTGTGACCTATCAGTTATCGGCTGACGAGCCATGACGAACGGATGTCAGTGTAGATCCACTGGCAGATCTGCCAGTGTCGTGACAGCTGGCCTAACATCAGGGCCAGGCTCTGTCTGACAGCCGGCAGATGTGACCTGACGGCTGTCAGCTGACAGTGCCATGACAGCTGGGCAGCAGACCGAGCTCGCCCGCCCCCGGGCCGCCGCCAGCCAGCAGACACCGGTGCGGCCGCCTCGCCTCCCAGGTCCCGGCCCCCGCCGCTCGGCTCGAATAGGGGCTGTTTGGCTTTTACCCCCCCCCCCCCTCCCCCTCCCCACACACTGCACCATCGCACGTGGGACGACGTAACACGGCTGCTCCAGAACAACAATCCGCCAGGAGGTATAGCCACAGATCGCGCTCTGAAACTGCCACCGAAGGTGCTACATCAGCCGTTCTCCTACTCTGCTTATCCAGGTGTTTTTCAGAGGAAACTTAAACTGTATTAATTTAAGAGAGTTTTACAAATTTGCTCATAGCATAGCGTGTTGTGTGTATTTTTCTGGCGCTGTCTTCATACCGAGCAGCTGTGTATGGAGCAGGTGCAGTGTGCAGGCATGGTCGCCCCAGTGCCGGCTGGGTGGCGCTGGCGTCGACAGAGCAGCCCCGTATACCATATAAAGCTGCCCGCCCACTGGCGGCAGCTTCACGCCACCGTCGCTTGGCGGCGCCACCGTCAGCCGGCCATAGACGGCCTTCTGAGGTCAGCTGGCGACGGCGGCAGCGGGGTCGTCTGCTGGCCTCTGACGACACCCGGCGCAGCTGAGCGCGCCGGCACGCTGTCACTATGTGCTGATGGAATCACTGCGGCGCACAGCCGAGACACGCGTTCAGCGCGGATCCGACAGCTCTGTAGAGGCCGGCTGTGGGCCGGCTGTGACGTGGGGGCTCTCTGGGGGCCGGCTGTGACGTGGGGGCTCTCTGGGGGCCGGCTGTAACGTGAAACGACCGTCACACAGGTCCCCGAACATCAACTCGGGAATCTCCCACGCTGTCCAAATAGGTCAAACCAAGCGACACTCACATGTATACGCGTTATTGATGATTGGATGCAATAGCCAACAGAAGAGTCAGGGAAGCCAATTTGTGTTCAATTCCTACACCTGTACCTGAAACTCTGTTTTCTTTCCAGGTGTTAACATCCACGACGAAACCTGCGAGACCTGCCGGTATCAGCAGCGAATGCGTGGGTCCTCTCGTCACCGGTGTCATCTCGCGGCACCTCTGCTCCACAGCGGAGGCAGGGGAGAATCCCAGGCTACGGGGGATGCCTGTACTCCACGAGGCAACGACCCTCGTGGCAGCAGCAGGAGCAGCCAATGCAACTACCAGTAAACCCACTGACTCGTGTGTGTCTGCCAGGTGCTAGCTCGGCACCGGTGGCTGTCGGGACGGCTGACAGGCGGGCCGGGACACCGTCCCCTGCCCCCGGCTGTGACCTGAGCGACCCACTGCCGCCACTGTCGCGGTTCGTCACCTCACCACTCGTCGCCGCTCCGTCGTCTCCCGTCCCGTGCCTGTTGCGTCACGGGGGACCAGGCAGCGCCTCGGGCGGAGGCTCCTCGCGTAGTGCGCGTCCGTCGCGTGCCCCGCCGGCTGACGATTGACCCGTGACCCACCAGTGACCTGTGACCCGCCCGCCGCCGCGCGCGACCCGCGGGACAAGGCACTTTCACTGACGCTTCGCTCCAGTCCAAGTCGAGCGGGGCTCGCGCGGCTGCGATCCCAGCTCCGCGGCCTCGAGCGAGCCGGGTGAGCGGTGCCAAGACGGTCGGGCGGGCGCGCCTGTTGACTGGGCGACTGACGGCTCGCCGGCGCCGGAGTTGACTGAGTGACGCAGTCCGGATGTGCGACGGGACGCCGGAGCCGCCTTCCCGCACAGCGCGGCGCCGCGGGTCGCCCTCGTGTCATGAGTGAGCTCTGAGCGCGTGTCGGAGTCTGTGTCTGTCTACAGACGGCGAGTGTGTGACCCCTTCCCTGAGTGTGACCCCTCCCCTGAGTGTGACCCTCCCCTGAGTGTGAACCCTCCCTGAGTGTGACCTCTCCCCTGAGTGTGACCTCGGGGGTTCTGCCGTCCTGTAGGACCCGACTGGAGCTGCGAGGCCGCGTGGTTGTGTCTGTCTCACAGGGATGAGGACGCCTAACTGGAGTACTCTCGCTGGCAACTAACCCCACGCGTCGAGCACAGAGTGTGCTGCGTGATGCGCGCGGTGGGGTGACGGCCTGGCGCCCGGCCCACGCCCGCTCGCCTTGCCTCGGAGCTTGTTGTTAACCGTGATTAACGTTGTGTTCTTGTGTAAGCCTTTCCTGTGTGACAATACAGAATCGACTAACGGGAAAAGCCGACGGTGGAGTTTGTTTAATTGCCCTTTCACCGGGCTGCACGGAACACAGAAGCTCATGTGGGCGACCGCGGAACCTGCTCCCGGATTTCTCCTCATCTGCATTACACTTTGGCGGCGCTGCCATGAAGGAACTACTCAGTAGTCTGGACAGTCGACTAATTATCATTCGTCAAAAGACGTACGTTTGCTTATAGTGTTTTTAATGGAATACGGCATCTTTTTACGATAATTGACGGTAATGCAGTACAATCTGCTTAATAAACTAACGTTCAAGATGTCGGATACCAGGTTCAGGAAGTGATATCATTTTGTAAGGTGCCACTTATCCCAAATTTAAATTAGCTGAATTGTTAAATGTTGCACCTTGCGACTGCCACCAGCACAGCCAAGACATATTCATGCCATGTGAACTTCGAGTTTCGCGTAAGCCAAGGAAATTTAAAAGATCCAGTGTAGCAACATATGGTCAAAAAAGTAAAATAACATAACATTAACGTTTAAGTATAATTACCTAAAGTACCTAAGAATCGATAAATAGCCATTCAATTCTAATAAAGTAATTGTCACATTTTAACGGATACATTGTATGCACTACATACTATAGTTGTTTTACACACAATCAATGGAAAGTTTTCTGTATTTTTATGCTTATAACCCAGCAGCCATGCCCAGGCCCAGGCTATTTTCCAGCCGCTGGGGATTTGTAACGTCATTGTGATTCATGGCACTGGCCAAGCAGTATATTTCAAAACGTTTCAAATCGTTATCGCTGTACGTTTTTGTCATATCACTGAAAAGCTAACGGGTTAGGAGGGGCCTACCAGCGCCTCGCAATAGCATTACTGGAGGTGCTTGCTGTTCAATAACGTTGCTAGGAAGGTCGCTCAATATATGTTGCGACCTTTTTTTGTAATTACTTTAAGCTAATGAGTGATGAGTCCATCAGGGTTCGTCTGTTTCTTTGCATATTTGTCTTCATTCACTGTCTTTCGCCATATTGATTTCGTAGTCTCTGTAACTACAGCAGACGCTGCTTATATAGCCCAGCTTGAGAGCGATCATTCCGAGCGGCACGACCGGCGGGCGCTAGGTATATCCCATATATAGGACAAGCGGCTGGACGCTGTAACCGTGGACGCTATAAACAGCGTACTGTAGGGAAGTATCCTATTAGTGACCCCTCCCGATTTGCGACCCTCCTCTGTTATAGAAAACTGAAAATGTTAGTGAACTCAAAGAAACTGTAATAAAGTTATTCATATATATATTTGAGCAAATTAAGCCCGTAACGGGCTTCATATGATTTTAGAAGAACGTTCCAGTTCAGCCGATACCAAACAGGCACATTTCTCATTCTAAAGGTGGCATCGCATGGATATTTCAATTATACGGCTTTTTCCAGTGAAATAGCAACTCGTTCAACTTTTAGAAGAGCTGAAACGTTAGAAGTTTAGAAGAGCTGCATGGCACTGTCCGGATCGATCGGGTACAGCACAAGTTTCTCATGTGGCTTATCACCCACACGGCATCTGATCATACAAGTTCTCTGTCGTATCAAAACCTTTTAACTCACTTCAAAATCACCTCACTCGCATCAGGGAGAGTCCAACACGACCTCATGTTCATTCGGAATATTGCATGCTCAAAACTTTACTCTCCTATGTTACATTCATCGTGTTCTCTTCATGTGCCCACCCGATCGACCCGCGGACACCGAGACTGTTTTATGAACCCCGTACCCGAGTGTGTACGGTTCAGTCGGGCGTTTTTTGCCGACTACCTCGATTGGAAAATGTATTTAAGCAAAGTTGCTGCTGCCGATGTTTTTAACGATAGTCTCGGCGTGCTTAAAGGTAAAGTGAAGCGATATGTTGCAACTCTGTGATTTACTTATCTACTTTCTTTTATATTGCCTTGCCGCTGATGCTTTTTATTGTCATGTTTTTATCTACATATACGTTTTAAGTCCTGACTTCGCCTGTAAGTGGATGCTCTATCTGTTGGTGATGATGTTAATAAACATAAACATAAACATAAACATAAACGTATCGGACTTCACATTTTCTATTAGCGAGTTCTGTGTTCCCTTTAAGCGACCGGGTTACAAAAATGTTCATTGTGTCAGTATGTAGCAGTTCATGTTCTATAGATCTTCGGATGACAGTGGCACCATGCCCCGAAAAGTGGAAACATATTGTGATTCCAGTTAAATTTAGTGACATGGATGCAACCCTTTTTCAATGTAATGCTCATCGTCGTAAGCATAGGTATGTAACGTTTTAGTTACCTGTTTCTGTTGCGTTGGTGAAATAGAGATGAAGGTGTCCACAGTCCATAGACCTATTTGCGACCAGGATTCGGTCGCAAAAAGGGATGATTTCCCATTTGCGATTTTTACATGGGTTCACCAAATTGCAAATCACCAAATTGCAAATCAGTGCCATGGTGCATGGCTTACAGAAGAGTGTGCATGTATAGTATAGTGACATTAACAATGTTGTGTCGATCAGATTATTATTGTCGTTTAGCTATAGCACCGACACATTTAGAGCTGCAGCCGCTTTCGCTAAAGGTGGCCGTCCACTGCACGACACCTAATCACCTAACAGCAGAATTTAACATTAAAACGTATAAAAAACGCGCTGAACGCGGTATCGCCGCCTGCAGAATTCGGACCCGGGAAACTAGTCGTGAATCAACTGTCTCCCCATAGGCTCTCATGTTAAATTCTGCCTTTAGGCGATTAGACGAGAGCGCAGTAGACGGCCACCTTCAGAGGGTCGCTAATCAGGGATCTTACCCTACCAGACAACTAAAGCAGCACCACTAAACGACCCATGGGAAGGCTATATAGGTAGCAACCTATCTGAATGACGCGCAGCACACCTTTCACAAAGTCACCCTTGGTTAAGTCCTCATAGCGCCACGCACTGACATCAGTCCATTGCTCTCAGACATGCCGAATCCATATCCGTCATCTGCAGACTGCACATTTGATTCGAATGAAAATCCAAATCGCATTATGTAAGATTATACCGATAATGAACATTTAGTACGGACAACAAACCTGGTCAGAACTGCTCACTTCTTCTTGGAAAGCATATGAACCCCATGGCTCGATTCAACGATAATACAACAAGGACTTCACTCCTCACTCTTTATACGGCATGGCAGCGTACAGACGGGAAGCACCGCAGCACCCTGCTGTCGGGCTCGGTGAGGCCAACGCTCTCCGATGGCGTGTATTAGGCTAAGGAGATGCAGGGCGACCGGCCGAGTCCGGTTGCTGCCACGGGCCGGCCATATAAGCGCGGCGACCGGCGCCGACCCGCCGCCGGGCATCGCTATGACGGGGCCCAGACGGAATCGCCGCGCAGATCGACCGCCGCTCGCCGCGCCGCTTTCTACGCCGCAAACGGCCACGGCAACTTGATGAAATATACCGGACGATAGTCGAGATTGACTAGCGCTGCCCGCCCCCGGCCACCCACTGCATCTGCAAGGCACTGCACGGTACTTGCCGCCGGAGCCTCGCAGCTGCAGGAGCGGTCCGGGTCGGTGTACTGTTGTTTAGGGCTGCTGTAGTAGGTGCTCCGGGATTAAGTGAAGCACTGTAGATGCAAGTGGATCAACATGTTTGTCTCACAACGTATAATTATGATGGATATTAGGTATATACCAGGTTTCATGCTGCAATATATCTAATAAAATTGCAGCATTTATGATGGGGCCTGTCGAACAAATATATTTTACGAGGAGTTTACGTTATGACCAGGGTTGGAAAAAACGGCTTATATTGAATTTATGCCGGCCAGTGGCTTTTATTGATTTAAGCCGGTTTAAACCGGCTTAAGGGTGTGTTAAAGGGTGTGCACGTGCGCACGTGCAGAGGTAACCCACCCTGGAGTTTTGGAAACGCATCGGCCGAAAGGTCCGTGTCTACACACTAAATTAGAACGCAATCGGTCCAGCGTTCCTGAGATATAGAATAGGGGTGTGCACGTGAGCACGTGCAGAATCACCCCATCCCTGACTTGTGGAAAATTTGTATCTAAAGGGTCCCTAACCACACACCAAATTTGGACACAATCGGCCAAGTCGTTGTGGAGTTTTTGCTAGAAACTGCTTTTCAACACCCCTTTCGCGGCACGTGCCACGCGCAGTGGTAGTCACCCACATTGATCGTCACTAGTCTCGAACAGGGTAGGTTGGATGGGGC
>JARBER010227032.1:0-13488 GCA_030265075.1 Balanus glandula | reverse complement strand
TCCCGGTCCCGTATCCCGGTCCCGTATCCCGGTCCCGTATCCCGGTCCCGTATCCCGGTCCCGTATCCCGGTCACGTGTTCCGTTCCCGTATCCCGGTCCCGTATCCCGGTCCCGTATCCCGGTCCCGTATCCCGGTCCCGTATCCCGGTACCGTGTCCCGTTCCCGTATCCCGGTCCCGTATCCAGGTCCCGTATCCCGGTCCCGTATCCCTGCCCCTTATCATTTACCTGCAATTACGGTCTTATTCGGACACAGCCTAATACAACCCGATCCCGGGATGAAAACATTCACTGCCTCACTCAGGGTGTTTTCGTTGCATAGCGACTTTCGTGCGAGCGCAACCTCGATGCACGTACAGAGGCTACAAGTATGTAATTGTATGTATGTCATGTATGATCAATGTACAATTACATACAATGATACATACATACATACATATCTCCGCAGCCGGTGCTACAATCCTTGGGAATAATTGACTGCCATATTCCAGGGAATATGGTAGCATCATTGGTAGACAAATATGGCGCTCTAGCGTCAGTTTGTTAACGTAAGTAAAGGCCACTAAAAAAGTGTCTGCTGCTTATTTTTTTTTGACAAAGCCTGCCATAGCATAACAAATAACCCAAGAACAAGTACAACGCTTTTCGTTTTGTAGTTTTTCATTTTCTATTCTGGTTTCATACTTTTTTGTACTGGTGGTTGTTTGAGTTTGTGAAACTCCAGATTTCAAGGTACCTACCTAAGTAATATCTGTATTGTAGCATTATTTGGACCATTTGGCTAAACTGAGCATAATTATAAATTTTTGGGTGGGGAATCTTCCTGTCTGCTTATACGATAGGGTAGGAAACTGTAAGACAGGACAGCCTTATCATCAGACTCAGCATGCAGACATGGTCCATGCCCTCAGGCGATTTTGCCTTTGAATGTGGATTGTTACTACAGAAAATGCTCTGTAGCACTTCAGCTCATTGAAACCTATTGCTCATTACTTACTCCCTCACTCACAACATTTTTTTGTTGATCAAATCATCAGAACACCGTGAAAATTGTCAAAAACCATGATGGATCCTGGATCCAGGGATGCGTAGGATCCATAGGATCTTTGGCATTTTCTCGATGTTCTGATGCTCTGATCAACGGAAAAAGATTACATGTGAAGAAGTAGGTGAGGAGCAATGAGTTGCATCACAAATTAGTACTGTATCACCTTGCTTATTGTCAGAATACAGATTTAAAGCTTAGGACGTTTGGGATCCTGGCACATGTCTGTCAGCATGCCATCAGAATGTAAAGAATGTCTCAGTATTGTGTACATTTTGTTGCATCAAATAGGGTGAAAACTTGATATCTGGTCACTTCAGAATCTCAGACCTCATGCTATTCAATTGTAGATGATACTGATGCATTATTTACATTCTGATAGCATGTCAAGTCTGACAATACAGCTGTCTGGTTTTTCATCATCTTACCCTATCTTTTATTTAGACTTGTCTGACTTCACCTTTACCCCATCTCATTCTCATATGTAACTGTAAAACCATGTGACTTCTGTCTCCAGAATTGGACAAAATTGAAATTGGGATCTGGGCTTGCAGTGGATCCCTTAGTTTTAAAATGCATGATGACTGAATTATATTGGCCAGTGGTTATTATATTGGCCAGCCCTTTGTTAAATGATGCATGAACTAATATGTATATGTTTCTGGGATCCTCCTGGATCTCTTGGCGTTGGCATACTATGCTTCATGATCTGGGATCTTCTAGAGGATTTCAATACAATTTAAAACTGAGTTTATTCCTTAAGCTTGGCTTGAAGCTTATGGTGCAGTGGTGGACAGGACATTAAAGGTAGTTCTTTTTATTTGTCACTGTAGTGTTTGTATTATTTACTATGTGGATAACTAGTATTTTTAAATTATGTTTGTCATAAGCTATACTTAAAGGAAAGTGAAAACACGTATATGTGTATTGTAAATTGTAATTAATCCTCACATTGGATACAATTATCCAGAAGTAGGTTAAGCTGCAGCATGCTTTGATCCTGAGGTATGCCAGTATCTGATAGTTGAGATTCCAAACGGATATGGAATCTGTGGATCACTCAGCATATTGTGTACCTGGATCTGGTGTTCCATGTGGATCTTAAAGGACACATATCTGATATTTGGATCTCAGTGGGATTCCAGATCCAGCCACATGTCTGATAAAGGCACCTATTCCTATGTAACTGAATTACCTATTTTTAATGTTGTCATTTTCTGATCTTTCCATGGTCAAGTTCTGTATAAATATGTTCATGGTGTCTTAGATGTGATTGTGGTAGTTTAATGACCTCTAGTTAAGGGATCCTCATTGAATAATTGGATGGTAACTTTGCTATGGTCTATGGGTGAAGCCTAAATGAAGACTTGAAAATTATGTAAATTGTTGATTTGCATGATAAATAACAATAAGTTCATAAGTTTTTCCAATGCAAGCTTATCATGGACCTAAGTCATTGACATTTTTTTTATTTTTTGAATGATGATGCAGAGACAAGTAGTTATGCAAGTATGCTAGCATGGAATACATTTTGCAAATTATTGAACCACAGTTTTCAACAGTATTTTGGTCCACAACAAATATAATTTAGTGGAATACTGTGAATTGTGATGTGTGATACACTAGCATGGCAGTCACAGCACACATCACACCTACCATTGTCTGAGTATCTTTGAAACAATCCAAAATTATTTTTACCATACTATGTATATCACAATATTGAAAATTTGGGAAACCCCTTACATAGGAAGGGTTCACTGTAATTTCGTTTACCTTTTTGTATATAAATTTAGTCCGAATGTTTTGCATGGATGCATATTCGAGGTTTGGATCCGCGATAATCACAGTCTTCACAAGTCACGACCAATGTCTAGCCCGCACAGACTTCTTGTTTGCGCAGGTCCTGGACCTGACCTCACCACCCGATGTCGCAATCCATGATGGCTGGTAGAAGTTATAGACGAAAGGTGCCCGACATACCCTAAATATATTTGTGTGTTGCGAATATGTAGTAGATTGTAGTTCAGTGGGCCGTGAAGAGAGTGTCTTCCCTCGGCCTCGAAGGTTTGCATGAAGTCAGCGCCACCTAGAAAGTGTAGTTGTTCGGTTAGCCACTAGAGGTGATAGTGTCGGTTCTGAGTTTCAGAGTATACATCTTATTTTGAGATAGGATTATATATTAATCATGGTTTTGTGTTTCCTTATTTTTACTAATAAATAAACAGTTCGTGAACAGATATGTTCATGAACCAATGACTTCATCAGCTAAAAGTAAATACACAAACAACGAACAGTTCATGGACGTTCATGAACTGTTCGTGAACAGCACACATTTGAAATTAACATATCACTATTATGTGAAATAGATTCACTCGGAGTTCGTGGTAAGGGAATCTTATTTGAAAGCGATATAGGCATATTTGTTGTTTCTTATTGAAAGAAAGCTGTTTTACGAAATATTTCAATCCAAATCACAACGCCATTCTACTGGTCACAGTACCATTCACGACATAATCACAGCGGTATTGAGAACTGAGATAAATTCCTGACTATTGAAAATAATAGAACATTATTGTTGGATGTTTACTTTGTTTCTAACCACAAAAAGCAAACAGACATTGGAATAGTATTCAAATCAAATCATTGATAAGTTATATGCCCTTGTCATACTTAGGTATCTGCTTGACACCTGGTGGCATTGAAAGAAACTAATGGTACACCATAGTTTGAGCGGAATTAACACGGGTGGCTGTCATTTTTTAACCCAAAACTGCATCAATACTCAATAGTACTAATTTAGTCATGTATCGTCGCAAATAGTGCCCATGCTTCAAATAATTAAAGATCAGATAGCTAAATGTGATATCAAAGGATAGAAAACGAAGATATTATAAATGTATATTTGTGCACGAACAGTTCATGAACATTCGTGAACTGTTCGTGAACAGTCATATTGTCGTGAACAGATGACCTTGGTTACTAAGCTCGCAAACAAACAGTGTTCGTGAACTGTTCATGAACTGTTCACGAACACATATGGAAACACCAATCCCTGATTTCAATGGTGGGAGGATCCAGTTTCAAGGGCTTGCACCAGGACAATTAACGAAGCTTAGGATCCTAGGGGTCCTAATATTTGTTAATGAACTGTGATGCTAACTCTACTCACCGACGATGTCTACAACAATGGCGATGGGTTTCTGATCAGACTTGCTATTTTTTCAGGGTTTGGTGTTTCCATATGTGTTCGCAAGCAGTTCATGAACAGTTCATAAACAGTGTTTGTTTGCGATCTTCGTAACCAAGGTCATCTGTTCACGACAATATTACTGTTCACGAACAGTTAACGATCATTCATGAACTTTTCACGAACAAATATACATTTCTAATTTCTTTGTTTTCCATCCTTTTATATCACATTTAGCTGTCTTATCTATAATTGTTTGAAGCATGGTCACTATTTGTGGCAATACATGACTAAATTGGTTCTATTGCGTCAATACTACTGCGTCACTACTACTGCGTCAATAGTATTGACGCAGTTTTGGGTCTAAAAATGAAATCCACCCGCGTTAATTCCGTTCGAACTTATGTTGTACCATTAGTTTCATTCAATGCCACCAGGTGTCAAGCAGATACTTTATGAAAAAGTCATATTATTTATCAATTATTTGATTTGAATACTTGTTCAATGCCTGCTTGCTTTTTGTGGTGTTCGAAACAAAGTAAGCATCTAACAATAATGTTATATTATTTTCAATAGTCAGGAATTCATCTCAGTTCTCGATTCCAATTTCCGCTGTGATTATGTCGTGATTGGTGCTGTGATCAGTAGAATGGGGTTGCGATTTGGACTGAAATTTATCGTAAAACAGCTTTCTTTCAATAAAACACAATAAATATATCTATACCGCTTTCAAATATTGGACTGGTTGGCTCAGTGGTAACACGCTCGCTTGCCGTGTGAGTGGTCCCGGGTTCGTTTCCCGGGGCAGTCGGTTCGGGGATGGGCTCCCGATTAATCCTATAAGTTATAATCCTCCGAAACTCCCTGTAATTGGTTACATGACCTTTTGTGGAGTGGCTTGAATAAATAAACAAATGAAATGCCCTTGCCATGAACTTGGAGGGAATCTATTTCATATAATACAATATGTTAAATAGAAATTTGCGCTGTTCATGAACTGTTCGTTGTTTGTTTATTTATTTTCAGCTGATGACTTCATTGGTTCATGAACACATCTGTTCACGAACTGTTCACGTACTGTTTGTTTATAAGGAAAAATAAGGAAACATCAAACCCTGAATTTTGTTATTTTGTTATGAATTATTCAATCATGATTCACAGACATACATACATGATCAAATAATGATTCAATCACTCAACATTACCGCTGGGGAATGATTCACAGTGACTCACAGGCTTATATTAATGAATCATGAATGATTCATGTAATGAATCATGAATCATTCATGATTGATACGCATGAATGCAAAAAAGCCACTGTGCACTGGATCCGCCAGTGCACAGTAGCTATTTTACCGATTTAGTCCGCAGAAAGTCCGGAGGCATGTTTTTCGAAATCGCTGTTTTTCTCACCGATTCTCTTTGGACATTGTGTGTATTTTCCGAAATCACCCTTTGCTATCGATTGTAAAACCGTATAACACTGAAATATGCGGTCAAAGTGACATCTTCTGGGCAGGGCCAGTGAGCTGGCTATGACCTAAATTTTAAAACATTCTAGCTCGATTTATATTTGTCTCATGGGGAACTTTCGATTCCCGCCTTGCGTGTCTCGCTGCGATCATTGGTTACGGAGATAACGAGGACAATATTTGTCCCCATTTTGCCTCCTTCGGTCAATGGTGTTCACTTAGGATCATTTTATCTAAAAAATAGTCTGCCTCTCTCAACTGAGCTACCGGGTCGGGCAATGCGGGCCTGACATGACCTTGAGAAAATCGGGTTATATGTCATAGAAGTAAAAGTTTGACATATTTAGAGTATGTGACAAATTATACAAAAGTAGGGTATATTCCACCTACTGGAAGTTGTATCGCAATCAGTTGATAAACACACGATTTTTACCGACAAAGAACCGGTGCCCATCCACTCCTTGGTAATAATTGAGGGTAATACGAAGATACAAATAGCTCTAGGATCTTTTCTCTTAAGATAGGTGCATGATGATGAGATTCCCCTTATCGGTAGCATTAATTGAAATTATGCATTAATCCAAGTTGGTCATCCATGTGTATCATGGGCGCCTCATTTGATCTAGCTTTGTTATGCTATATTTAATGTGATTCTGTATGGGTGTAAAAGCTGTGTGCTTCTACGTCACTTCTGCGCAGTAGGATTTCTACCGAAGGCGTCTCACGTGTCGGAAGTGCGCGGACAGCCGCTATCACTGCCTCTGCCTGAGACGCAGCCACCTGGCGGCGTCCCGGTCCGCTGTTATCGCCCGGCGACCCCGTCTATAAAGAGGCGCGCCGCGCGTCGCCCGGCCGTCAGCACTCTCTGTCTATCTGCCGCCCGTGTTACAGCGCAGGGAGTGCCGTCATGCCGCCCCTCCTGCCGCCGCTGCTGCTGCTGACTGCGCTGGCCGCCGGGACCGGGACCGGCACCGGCACCGCAGCCGGGGCGGACGGCCGCGCCGACCCCACGCCGCCGCTGGAGGTCGTCCTCTACTACGAGTCCCTCTGCCCCGACTGCCAGGCGTTCGTGTCGGGCGGCTTCGCCGAGGCGTGGCGCGCCGTGCCCGAGATCCTGAACGTGACGCTCGTGCCGTGGGGCTTCGCCACGGCGACGCCGGACGGCGCCGGCGGCTGGACGTTCCAGTGCCAGCACGGCCCGCCAGAGTGCCGCGGCAACAAGCTGCACGCGTGCGGCGTGCACCTGGCGCCCAGCCGGGCGGCCTCGGTGGATTTCTCCGTCTGTCTGGAGGCGCAGCTGCCGGCCGAGCGGTGCGCGGTGGACGCCGGCCTCGACTGGGCGGCGCTCACCGACTGTCAGCAGCGCTCGGACACCGACGCGCTGATGCTGCCCTACCGCGATCTGACGGACGCGGCGCGGCCCGAGATCGTCGAGGTGCCCACCGTCAGCGTGGACGGCAGTCAGGAGCAGCAGCAGCAGATGCTGGACGACTTCCTGGGCTTCGTCTGCTCCGCGTGGCAGGGCGACGCGCCGCCCGGCTGTCCGCAGCGCGGGGAGCCGCTCTGAGCCGCGGGTGAGGGGGACCTGACCTGAGCTGACCTGACCTGAGCTGACCTCAGCTGCTGTCTGTCGGAAGGGGTCACGGGTGGGGAGGTAGGGTCGGAGAGTGGCCTGGCCTGAGCTGCTGTAAGTCGGGGAGATGGGCTGACCTAATCTGTTACGAGCCGGGGCCAAGTTGACAGATTGCTAGGCAGTAGTGTTCTGACCTGGGCTGACCTGAGCGCTGATTTCGGCTAACTCCGGTATCCAACCTTGTGCTGGCTGTGTTTCTGGAACCTAGTGTGCCGAACAGTTGTGGAATGTTTTCATGTGATTGCCTTGTGCTATGGGTGTTTACTTTGTTTTATCGACTATCAACGGACAAGGTTGTGGAGTGATGCTAAGTACCTATTGCCTTGGTGATAACAATACAACAGAATGGGACGTATTGCACATTTCTCTAGATTACCAGGGCTCCAGATGCGCTGAAACCGGGAGAGTTGTCCTCACTGCTTGTGAAGGGAAGTTGTGGACCGTCAGGTTTCACATTTATCCAGGAAACCTGTCGATGATCGAACCTCAGACCCTTACCATGAAGATCCTAGGTACCATTCCACCGTGTACCCTCGACAAGTCGGCATTGTTCCACTGCTTCGGTCACAAGCGTCCATCGTTTGCCTCAAAGACGTTCAATCTTCCCGACTACTCGAGCTCCCTCGCTACACAGCAAACGCCGGCTAGCCAATGGGATTATATTTGATAGGGCACTAAAACTGTTTGTCACATCGATCTCACGTCTGTGTAACATTAACACATAGCTTAACGTGAACAGCTACAAAAATACACTCCACCCACAGTAGCCCGCGCGCAACAAGAACCGTGTGAACAGTGTGAGACAAGTGCAGGGAGGGAGGGAGACGTGGCCGCGGGCCCACGAGCCGACACGGCTGGCGGGACAGCCGCGGCGCCGGCAGCGGGCGCCGCAGCTCGGTACCGCGCGCTGCCCGGCCGATCGCCACCCCGGACTGCCGGCACAGACGCGCGCGACCGGAACCAAGCGACGAGCCGATACCGAGAGAGAGACACAGGGAGGCGGCGGACGCAGGACAGGAGAGCGAGCGAGGCAGCAACAGACACGCAATTTAGAGGGGTCCGGACCGGTCAACGAAGGTAGACTCCCAACTGGCATCAAACCTTACCCGTACGTTCGATGCGCAGCCGGCGGCGGCTCCGCCAGGGTAAGCTCGCGCGGGCGGCGCGCGGCGGCGGGCCGCTGCCGCGCGCCGCCCATTGCTCTACACACAGTGGCATCGAGACTGAAGCCCAACAACGCAAGCCGAGTCTGCACACAGCTGGTACGACCCAGTTACAAAAGCGGCGGCACACAATACGTGCTTCACACTAGCGCGCGAGGGTCGCGGGCGACACCGGCTGCGCGGGGGCACCGCCGCGACCCGCCGACCCGCCGACTCGGCTGCTACATAACTAGACGGCGCAGGTCGCAGGCGCCGCGGTACAGGGTCGCATGACGCACACAGCGGATTGTGCATATTCGTATTTACAGGTATCACAAGCGTTACGGCGGCGGCGCGAAGCGGGGAGGAGAGGGCTGAAGCTGCCGGTCGCCGCGGCCGCCGTTCGATGCTCCGGTGCCGACGTCGTCGTTGTTGATATAGTCGTTATAAAACTATCAAAATGTAACCAGGCCCGGGCGGACTCTCCGCGCAGGAGCGCCGCGCCGGATTTTGATTTGCGCATCGTTGTCTAGCTTGTGGGAGCGGCGGGCCAGGGAGGTGAGCGAGACACGGGTTCCAAGCTGCACGGCGCGTCACTGACGGGAACACTGCACTGCTCCGGCATCACACACAGCGGCGGCAAGCAGACCTGCTGTGACCGAGCCCGGCAGTCGACCTGCTGTGGCCTAGCCCAGCCTTGTGACCTGCGGTGACCTGGCCGGCAGGGAGCGCAGCTCACTCCGCCAGGGCGCAGCTCCGCGGCGCTGAACGGCTGCCGGGCGGCGCAGCGGCCTTCGAGAAACAGTCAACGCTCTCGGTAACACCCAATACACGAACAAGACTCGCCTAGTCGTAACACTTCAAATATGGAGAGCAAATCCATTCCGTCGGACGCCGCGCACGCTCAAAAGCAAACTAAGTACGTCGCTTATGGAAAGAACCGTGTGCGCCACATCTCGTCGATTGTGACATTCGCCTACTGTACACTAAATACAACCAGATTATCGGTACTGAACACATGAGTGGAACCCTCCAGATGCCGTCTATATATACTGGCAGACAGAAACAGCGTGTCCACGGTATTTGTACGATTGTAAAGGCTCTGTATCGGCGGTCGGCCCGTCAGAGGAGGCCAAGCCCCGCTCTCTCTCTGCGACGCCCTGCCCAGGCCAGCGCTATGTACACAGAGACTCCTACCCAATATATATTATGTACACGTGCATATGTATGTATATACACGAGCGTGCCGGACGCAGCGCGCGCGCCCGCCGCTCTCACGTACACACGCAGGTACACACCCTCTCGCACCGCCCATCCGTTCCAATAGAGCACACAGGTAGACCGTGTCATGCGCTGGATAGCCGTCCGCTGCAACCCTCGGGGACCCGTCCCCTAGTGTTATGTCTGGGTATGTACGGGGGGCGACCCTTTTCGCTCTCGCTCTTTCTCTCGCTTTCTCGCTTTCTCGCTTTCTCGCTTTCTCGCTCTCTCGCTCTCGCTCTCGCTGTCGCTCTCGCTCTCGCTCTCGCTCTCGCTCTCGCTCTCTCTCTCTCGCTCTCGCACACAACTCTCGCTCTCTCCCTCTCTCTCCCTCTCTCTCTCTCGCTCTCTCTCCCTCTCAGCAGCCGGCGGCGATGGGAGATACGACGCTGGGACACAGCCGGGTCGCAGTACGTCTGTCGTGGCGGCGGTCGCTCAGTCTCCGAGGCGGCGGCGCTCGGCTGCTCGGGCCGATGGCAGCGCCACGCTGCCCGCGTGGTGTGCACACCAACTGCAGGCTCGTCTTTTGACCGCTAGAGGCGTTGTCCACGCTGGTGGTGCCCGTGGCCATTCGTTCGAGGTGCACGTAATGGCACTTGGTGCTGCACGGTGTCGCGACTCCGTATCTGTAAACGGGGAAATTCAGTCACTTTTCGGGCAATGGTAACACCAAGCGGAAACAGGTCAATGCTTGAAACACTTCGTCTCGTTGGACGGTAGACTGGAAGGCACGGATGCTGTTATTGTTCGGAGTGGTCTACGTAATAATGACGTGAAAGTATTACACCCCGTCTGTGTACCGACTACTTTGAGACACGCTATAAAACCAATTATGGCCCTCATAAAGTGCTGGAGAACTTGGACTTGCTGTTCAGGGCACAATGCGCGTACACAAGACCCTGTAAAACAGCTATAGGTAGCTACAAGGTGCTGGACTCTGGACAGCACATGCGTGCAAAGACGTGCAAAAGTTTGAACCCGAGGAGGAGGAGTAAGTTAGTAAAAGCTTGGAGTCTGGTGACGATTTTCAAACGGAGTTTACAATTCAAAGACCCTCGAATTGTCTATGCATCGGCGCGCTAGAACATAAGAGCAGGCACAAGAGCAGAGCGCATTGCGTGTTCCTTTTCACTTTAGTCAGGTACCTACTACTCTTCCTGAATAGTGTAACGCTGTTTCGGACATTTCGTACCCAACTGATCAAGAAAATGTTCATGTAACTCGACATCGCATAGCGCGACACCCTTCAGTGCCGGGTCATCAACATTCCTACGCCGCAAACCTTTTCCGGCATTAATTAATCCATTATTAATTATCCCGTACACGGTACCTAATGATACGGGAAGCGGCATGTTCTGTTTGCTCTGCCTTCCGACCGCCGCCGGCCGCGACATCCGATGTTGTCGGCCGCCCACCTCCCGCAATGCATTGTTAATACTAGCACTTCCAGCCCTTTAAAACTTGGCAGTTGAAACACAAACTTTTCCGATATGCGACCGCGCCCGTCTCCCCCTTCCCTCGCGGCCCCCTCCTCCTACCCTCACTCCCACCCAGCGGCGGCGGCGGCGGCGGCGGCGGCGGGGCGCGCTGTCGATATTCGTGAACCGGGATGGAAAATCAGAATTAAGTGCGTCCGGACACGCGATGGCCGTGGCAGGTTGGAGATGTCGATACACACAGGCGGAGGGGCGCGCGGTGGCAGCGGGCGGCCGGGAGGGGAGGGGCGGTGCCAGGCTGTGCCCCGGACTCCCGTGCCGAGCCACCGTCAGGCTGGACAACCGGCCGCCGTTCACGAACCGGGCGGCCCTTGTACCGTCACCGCCGCCGGCACACCAGTGCAGCGCAACGACGCCCACCGCACCAGCCACTGGTGGCCGGCTGCTCTGGCGACGCTGCCAACGCCACCAGCGAGCTGTCTGATGTGATGAGCGGCGAACCTCCCGGCCTGCGAGACGCCCGCGTCCGCCCGCTTCTGCTTTGCAAAGCGGAACCAAGTGGTTCCAGATCCACTGTCTCGGCGTCATATGTCGGGGCGCGGGGCGGCCTCCGCTCGGCCTGCTGCCTGCGAGGCGAGGCGCTTGGTATCGCTGCAATCCGGGCGGGGGCGGGGGCGGGGGCGGCGCGCCTGACCTCGTCGGCCTGCAGGTCGCTGCCGTGCCGGCCAAGGCCGCTGTGGTTTCGGCCGCCGCCGCCAGGGGGGCGTGCAACACTGCGGTCGGCGGCGGCCGCCGGGGCTCCGTCGAACCCGGCCGACCGGCGACCCAAGGCCGGCGCAGCGCGCCTATTCCGAGCGGCGCGGCACTGTCCAAAATACCACTCAGCGCGGCGCCAGTGCATGGCGCATCGGCGACGCCACTGTCGCCCAGCCCGCCTGAAGCTGCCAGCTCTGACAGGGCAGCACGCCTGAAGCTGCCAGCTCTGACAGGGCTGGCTCGGGCTGCCAGAGTGCGCACAACGCTAGCATAAGCCAAGCCAGCCTGGGAACTGCTGGATGCCGCGTTAGGCCAAGAGTTGCCAGATGGCATGTTCAAAGCTACCGGATGGCAGGTCCAGAGCTGTCAGATGGCAGGTCTAAAGCTGTCAGATGGCAGGTCTAAAGCTGCCAGATGGCAGGTCCAAACATGTCAGATTGCAGATCTAAAGCTGCCAGATGGCAGGTCCAAAGATGCCAGATGGCAGGTCCAAAGCTACTAGATGGCAGGTCCAAAGCTGCTAGATGTCAGGTCCAAAGCTGCCAGATGTCAGGTCCAAAGCTGCCAGATGTCAGGTCCAAAGCTGCCAGATGGCGGTAGAAGTCTGCAGCAGCGGGAGCCAGCCAGCCGTTCCAGGCGAGCGTCGGCTGGCTGTGCGTCTGCATGGCTGGCTCAGCCGTCCCGCCGGACGCTCGCCTCTCCAGGCACTCCCTACACCCATCACATAAATCGCCAGCAGCTGAAAATATAGCCGGCACTTCCAGGGATAAGACTTCATCATAAAAACTGTCCAGAGACCACTAGAGAACTTTGGAGAAGATAAGTAGGCCTGCCGGGAGAGGAGAGTGGTGGGGCCGGCGCCGGAGTCCGCGCCGGTCGTCCTCTCGACCTGCCACGCCCCGCTCAGTCGGCCCAATTTAATGCAGATCATTTGAATTCTCACACTGGCGACCGGGCAATCGTGCAGCGGCTCAGCTGATTAGGGCCGACGCCATCGAATTACGATTATGTCACTTTGATAAATGTTTCCCCATTGTGGAGCATAATGGATGGGAGGCCCGAGTGCCGGAGACGATGAGGCTTCGCCGAGATGGCACATAAATTTGGAATTTCTAATAAAAAATCGGGAAAAATTTCACGATTCATCTCTCGGGATGGGCAGATTTTCTGCACTGGCAGCGGAAAAGAAAGGAATAGAGATGATCTGTCGTGAGCGTGGTATTGGCGCGGAAAATAGACGAGCTGTGGGTGGCGCCGGGTCGTGGCCGGGCCCGCCTCCGCCACTTCACTCTGCAGCGGCGGCTTGGGCGGCATAGGCCCCACAGCGGTGTGAAATTAGCGCCGACACAGGCGGCGATCAGGATATTCCGCCGCCGTCTCCAGCTGAAACCTGCACTCAGGGGCGGCCGACGCCGCCGACAGGCTGACGGTGACGGACCGCCGCGCGGCCGGCGGCTCGGTGACATTTCAGCCCGGCGTCAGCGCGGCACGCTCTGCAGGGCCTGGGCCTCCGCGTCCGGCCGTGGGGCAGGTCAGGGGCTCAGCTCGGCGCCGGC
>JARBER010226921.1:0-13489 GCA_030265075.1 Balanus glandula | reverse complement strand
TTGACAAACAAAATATTTCGGGTCATCTTAGGTCAGGTCACCACACCAGGTCAAGTGACCCCACCTCCAAAAATGTTCGAAGTTGTGCCAAAGCCAGAGCTTCTTACCAATCACTTTGTAACTCACATGGTGTCATGAGGAAATCATAGCTTACAATTCGTTTATCTCGGAATTTCTATATCGGTGGCCTACGAGTAAGGTCAGTTCATTTTCGTGACCTCCCCCTTATAAGTCAATGGTGAAATATTCGAATGCTTCCGATTTCAAGGATATGCATGCTATTAGATGATCATGTTATAATAGGCGCCATGGCCAACCTATGTTGATAAAAGTGAAATTTTTGTTCTGTGACTCCCATTGGGTCTTTTGGGGTCATCAGAGGTCACCATCACTTATTTGACAATAACTCGCGATAGATTCCAGATAGAAACTGTGAAGTGAAACTGACGCTTATGTGTTTGTCTCGTCAAGACGCGTCTCCTAATATGCAACATGACCTACTTGGGTCACCACTTAACCTTGAACTGAGGTCAAATTTTCAAGTTGACCTGACGAGGTCAATATGCAAAGCATTCAAAGCGCCTTGACGAGACAAACACAATGGCGTATGCAATGTTCCTGTATCTTCTTTAGTTAAAAAGTTATTAGGGAACAATTGTTTTGCCCCAAAAAACTGCATTTGTGGCATTTATGACCTCTGGAGCCTAAAATGTTGACCTGAGGTCAAATCTGAGGAGAAGTGCAGATTGAAAATATAAATAGACAGCGATTACTTTTTTCCGTTTGTTTCCAGCTAGTATAGTTCTTGAGATATATGAAATTGTCTGGAGCATAGTCATAAAGCAGGAAAAAATGGAAGTTTTGACCTTCAATGACATCTGGTGACCTCAATTTGAACTTGATCCAAAAAAATGACTTCACTTGTAATACTGTGTATCAAGCTATCTAACGCCGTTTTCCGCTTGTCGATACGTAGCGTAGTTTTCGAGATCTCTGGGAGGGGGTTATCAACGTTCGCCGCTCGCTTGGTGGTTATCAACGGCTACGGTTCGTGTGCGGCGCAGACCCCCTACGGTGCGCGGGTCAAGCTTATGCCCTGGATTTGCATATTCATTAGTGCAACGCATTGCGTATGATGCGGGTTTCTACAAATTATTTATTATTTATATCAAGTGTGCTACAAAAGATAACGAGCAAACTGTTTTGGGTAATCCTAACCGAGAGGGTGCAGTGGGGCAATATTTGCCCCCCTCCCGGATTTTCTAAATACCTCTGAAACAGTACTAGATATCGATGCGAAGCTTACAGTACCTTAGAGGGCATCAATTTCACGTCTTCACACAAAATGTTGATTGATTTGGTTCGACACCTTTTGAGATAATGACGTTTTAACGACGTCATGTCAAGCAATTTTTGATGAAAAAATGACTAACGTTTATAAACTCGTAGAAATTCCAGGATTATAGCAAAGAGGAACCACACAACAAAACAAAACGGAAATAACAATCTCTAGTAGATGGCCGTCTCGGATTTTCAAACTTTTGATTTTTTGACTACAAAAATTTCACAAATAATTTTTTTAACGTTTTTGAAAAAAAAACATAGTTTTTCAATAAAAAAGCTGAATACAAGTGTTATAACTACGTATAAAAAAATACTCAAACCAATTTTCAAGCCAATAGCTCTGTATTTGCTTGACATATTGCTCCCTAAGAGTTGGTAACTCAAACGTCATTTTTCGAAATTGCTTTATGGGGGTTTATTTGACCAGATGTAGGCAAATGCAAGTCAACGCTGTATTCTTGAGACAAAATAGGTCTATTTATATCAACATTTTACTTCGGCTTATTAACTTTAACTGTCAAACTGCCGAATTATACGCGTAAAATAGTTTTTAAAGCAGCGATTACTTTTATCCGTTAGAGCTTCTGTATATATAGCTTCTGTATAAATAGTTTCCGTATATTTTTTTCGTATACTGACCGTATGGACGAGATAAACAAGCCGGTACGTCGTCAAGGGAAAATTTCTGGTCAATCGGCTGTTTGGATTCTGGTCTGAGTCTGTGAGTGCGTCCGATGAGGGATGTGTCCAGTGACAGGGATGTGTTACTGATGTGATACAAATGTGATACGGTTGATACGACAGGTTTGCCCAGGTGACCTGACCTTGACCTTGACGTTTTGCCACGAATCTCTCTTTAGCTCAGTCGGGATGTGTGTCACACTTTTGAGGGCACTCAGAGTAATCATGATCGCAATTGAAGGCTTAAGATAGAGAGTATAGCACATACACTAGTTATATAGTTTGATTTTAACACATGACCGGACATGTGACGTTACCTGTGGCCCTCAGGTCAACACCAAACATTGTTGTTGGATAACATTGTCTGGTTTATCGATTCCCGTTTGATTCAGCGAGATCGTCTTATTGGTTCCAAAGATACAAGATGGCTGAAAATGCCCCCTCTTTATGAGTTTTTGCAGTAAGTACCCCAGTGACTGCTGGGTTAAACGGTAATAAGCAAATAATGACACAAGAGATGTATTTTACAAAGTCAGTTTGTGCTTCGACACATACAAGCGCAAAAACACGCACACGCTGGCAAACATGATCACCTTTACATCTGTAGCAAAGATCAGTACATGCAAAAATAGTCTAGCCACAGCCGTCAGCTCCGGACATTATGAATCATCACATCAACTCTGCCCCAGCCACCGATCATCGCTGGTCCCACCACATGGCACTGCAGCCGCATCATGCCGAATGAGAAACGCGTGCACCAGTGGCCTCAATCGAGCCTACAAATCAATCACCCAGCTCAGTTGATCCTGAGCTCGTCAAGGGCTGGCCTGACATGCATCCCTATAATCAATTAAAACAACATCTCGGCAGCTATCTACATGAGCCTTGACACCAGGATGCTTACGGTATATTTACAAATGTGATTGGTATGATTACAAGTCATTGATGATCATATCACAACAGGCGGGTGACGTTCAAACGGTCGACAAGTTTACAGTGGCACGCTCGCAGCGATGGCAGCAATGGGTTTTCGCTCAAACCGTCATGCATTCTGTAAGCATTCTTGCTCCCCTGTGGATCCACTCGCAGGCTGTATACTAGGAATGCAAGAGCACACAGCAGCCGTTGTAGCGGTCAGCGAATAAACTCACGAAGGTACATGCGCAGGAGCAAACACATCTCCGCAGCCAGCGGCAATATTAGGAACCTCAGCTTTTCTCCCCCACGCGGGGAGATCGGGTCTGACACAAATACACCCGAGACATCTCAAGCTGATTGCTTCGCAGAATCATAGATGACCCTGGCGTCGCGTGGGGGCTAGTGCGTTGGTGTGCGGAAGAATCGCAGAACCACGTAGCCCAGAAGTCGAAACACGACCATAAAGGCAACCAGTGCCGACAGGTTGGCCCAGAACGGTAGCTCCCCGCCGCGTGCGTTCAGCAGAGCCTCGGCCGGAACGAACGTGGCGTCACCTGTAACGCACGCTTCGAACTTGGAGTTCTCCACCGCACACCTAAGGGTGAGAGAACGCCATTGTGAGCATGTGCGTGCAATATGTATGGCGAACGCCAGTATGTGACACTAAAAGGTGAAAGCGATAGTAACTAACTAGCATATAATTGTCCAATAGCAAGGCAACTGGATACCTACAGCTGGGCGAAAGGCAGTGTGATGTTGATTTTGGCTTAAGGGCGCCACAAATACTCATGTTATTTGGCGCTCAGCGAAAGGCAGTGTGGTCAACTGCAAACGCCAGCGATCTACACAGAGGCAGAAAGCTCGTTTTACTTTAGTGGTGGATTTCAACAGCCCGCTCGCTACTAAATGTAGCCTCAGCCCACTCCAGTTTAAGACCGAGCTGCGCAAGGACATAACGAAGACACAGGACGCAACCGTTCGTTCCACTGACCTGAAGGGCGCACCGTTGGTGAACTCGACGATCTGCATGTTCTGGTAGGCGTAGAACACCATGGAGAGGTAGCGCATCCAGCCGAGCCAGGCGGGGATGTGGGTGGAGAGGAAGCCGCCGAACAGCTGTGTGCCGCACGTGAAGATGGCGCCCACCGTGTTGCCCACCTGGAAGTCCATACAGGCCACGCCGAAGAAGACGCCAACACTCTGCGAAACGGGAGAACGCCGGGTGAATTTGGGATGCAAATGGAAGTGACTTGAGTGAAGTTCAAGTAAGCGTGTTGTCATCGTGATACGTTTCACGGCACGTCTCATGTAATGGGAAGATATTTACTTTTGAACACCATTGATGGTTCGACCACTTCACAACTTTGAAAATCAAGATGGCCTCTGCAGTGCACAACATTGCACTTCCCTGTTTTATCACCAGTTACCCATACTGCTATCAGCTCACCGCTCTCATCCCACCGCCGTCAGCTCACCTCTGCCACGACGCTGTTGAGAAGCAGCAGCAGCAGCAGCTGGACGAACGTGACGGCCGAGCTGCAGCCCATCATGGGGTAGGAGATGATGAAGTAGAGCGTGGGCGGCACCATCAGCAGCGGTATCTCGCCGAACATGCGGGACAGGTAGAAGGCCGACAGCCGGTACGCTCCCGACGCGCGCTCCTTGTTCACCACCTGCTGCTGCGAGGGAACTGCAACGCACGGCACGGCGCGGGGTCAGGCGATGCCACGGCACGAGGAAGGCCAGCGTCATAGACAAGGGATAATCTACGTGGTTTGACGAACAAGTGACTGTTTATCACGATCTAAAAAACAAAACAAGGTGGAACATCATGCTGGTTGCATACAAAAACATCTATATAGCATTTTTTCTTTCTTTTGAAAATATTAAATAATCGGCTAATTCAGACCGTTTAAAAGAATTCTCATTTACATTGTTGCCAGCACTCACAGTTAAAGAGCGCGCCGAACAGCGAGAACAGCATCCAGTAGTTCGTTGAGAAGAAGATCCAGCCCTGGAAGTCGGCGACGCTTTCCTCGGTGCGGTCGGCCTGGAACCAGACGAGTCCAGCCAGCAGCGCCAGTACCACCGTCAGCACCAGGTTCAGCCGACTCAGCACCCGCGGCCGGGCCTCGCGGAAGTTCCGCACCGTCAGCACCTGTCGGAGGAGGGGGAGGGGCTTAGCATCGGCCGCGGGGGAAGATTCAGACTCTGGTGAAGACTGGAGTGATTGTTAATATATGTTTCTGATGTAATGCCCCGTGATAAAACAACACACTCTAGAACCATTCTTCAAGTTGCGTACCCCAATGGGTTACATGCTAAAGATGAGTTGAATCCAGACTCAGATTGAACTCACTGAATTTGTCATAAACATTTGTCACTGCACGTATGACAGTCTGCCTACAATTGTCGTGCTTGCACTAAATGAAAAGTCAAAGATCCTTCAGTCAAAAAGCCTATTTACATTGCCAAAACTCACTTTGAACTGAGTCCAGAAGGAGGTGGGCCACCGGTCAGTGAGGAAGTCGTCGTCGGAGCCCTGACTGTTGGAGTCGTTGGACCAGGTGGACGTGCCGCTGTCCTGGTCGTTTCCCGCCCCTATGCTGAGGTTGTGGGAGGACGTCTCGATCAGAATACTGAGGTCGGCAGTGCTGTTATTGCGGCAGTTTTTGCAGAGTTTCTGCGTGGTGTCCCGCTCACAAGGGATACTCTCTGTCAAGGCGAGCTTTTCGCCACATTTGCACTTGGGTACATCCTTTTCTGTGAACAGCGAAAATGCAGCCCGTCAGCTCCATGTGGAAGTGTCACATTAGCGCAGCAAAAAGTCACAATAGCGTGCAACAGAGAAAATATTGAATACTTGTACAACGTATATCGTAGCAGGAATAATTTCATCGTCCATTTTCATTTTCACGGACGTCGGACAGTAAATGGACCGCTTCATTAACAGGACAACTCAGGAAACACTAACGCCACCGCGGAAAACTGTAGGTTCATAAACTGACCGCCAGGCTCGCTGCGGTCGCCGCTGTTGTACGGCGCTGAGTAGAGGCTGCCGGTACTGGAGAATGGCGTGTCAGCAGCCAGCTGCGTCTTGGAGTGAGGCCGGGCCGCCGCCAGGATCTTCAGCAGCTTCTCTTCCGTCGTCTTCAGCTGCTCAACTGCGAGACACACGGAGAGACGGTTGATGTTATCCCAACGAAGGATTAATATGTAGGATTGCATGGCTATATTTTAAAGTGATATATGGTTTTTGCTACTGATTTAGCAGGGCAAATAGACCTGAGAACCACTACTTTGGCAGTGCGTTCTGCCCGTGGTTCTTTCCAAATCCTGATGCAAGGTCTTGTAAGAAAAAGGCAAAACCAATAACGAAAACGTGACCTTCGTGGTGTTTATTAAAATCGACTATAGATAAGTAGTTCTGAAAATGAGTCAACGATCCAACTTCAACGACCCCTCATTCACCTTCTACTGCGCTTAGAGTTAAGACTCACGAACAAATTGACAAATTATATTGCGCTGAGACAAAGTATACGGCACTGAAAGTGTTCTGACGGACAAAGTCTACCACGCTGAGAGTAAATTCACGGACAAAGTATACTGCACTTAGAGAAAACTCCCGAAAAAATTATGATGAACTGAGAGTAAGCTTACGGACAAAGTGTACTGCGCTGGGAGTAAAATCACGGAAAAAGTCAACCGCGCTGCGAGTAAACTCACGGACAAAGTCTGCCGGGTTGTAGTGCGGCTGAATGAAGAGTCCGAGACTGTTGAAGTGATTTACGACGTTGCCCACCTCGCCAAAGTAGGCCGTCTGAAAAAAGCGACATACATGTCACATCCTTAAATAGTATAAAACACAAGGTTTTAATCTTCAGTTCTGTATCCCTGTGAAGCATAATCAATAGCTCATTCGATACGTAAGGTCGACCGATCGGGTCGATGGCTAGGAAGTTCTGACTGTCAGGAAAACAGAGCTGGCCCACTCCCTCAGCCCCACTCGCCAGGGGGCGATGACCTCGGGGTCAGGGTCAGTGGCTCTGAGGGTCAGACGTGTTTTTGTCCGAGTCCGACACCAAGGAATCACCAAGGCAGCCACTGCGCGCACCGGACAGTGTTTGCCGCCTGCTCAATCCATCACGGTTTTTACTCCCATTAGCGGCCCGTCTAGACGACTCGCAAAAACCGAGTGACGACGAGAAAAAATCCCTGCCGTGAACTGCAGCAATTTCGGTAGGCGCCAAAAAAGCATCATCAACCTTGGTAATTTAGTTTTTGTCGGCCTCACGGGGAGTATGTGGGAAGAAATGAGAGCCATATGCCGCGGTATTCTTATCGCCATCAGGGGCTATAGCACACGCCGCACTCACCTGTCCATGGCAGAGGAGCAGCAGCTTGTCGAACATGTAGAACACCTGCGAGGACGGCTGGTGCACCGTCAGCACGATCGTCTTGCGCTCCTTCAGCGCGTACTCCTTCAGGTTCTTGATGAGGCTGTAGGTGGCGCTCGAGTCGAGGCCCGTGCTCGGCTCCTGTCGGTCGGGTCTCACCACGTTAGGACGGCAGGCAGTGCAAGTAAAAGGTCGGTCTGGCGACACTGACGAATATAAGCTGGGCAGCAATGGCTCGTACAATGAAGTGTGATCAGCTGTATAAAATCGCTGTAAAAACCTGTTTAGTACCATGTAACTAAGCACGAAGTACTCATGCCTTGGTAGGAATTAATGATAAATGTTAGCAGCTATGCAGTAAGCCTTTCTGAAGTCACTATAATCCTGGGTGCTGATTATCACTCTTCGATAGAAATCAAAGCGTTGTCAAACTCACATCAAGCAGCATGAGAGCGGGATTCGTGAGAAGCTCACAGCCGATGTTCGCCCTCTTCTTCTCTCCTCCAGATAGACCACCTCGCATGTACTCCCCGATTTCTGTGAAACAAGGCAGACATTGGTCAACACTCCGCGCCGAGACATACTATATAAGCCAATGACCTACATGAGGGCACCCCTTGTTGCCCCCTCATAGCCAATCTGTACAGCGTGTCGGCAGTGTGCACCCGGCACCTCATGACTGCGTCAGTCTGCTCTCAGGCACATTCCTCGCAGCAGACAAAACATTTCCACCTGACCTCCTGACCTGGCGACCCCTGCAGCGATAGCTAGTCAGCTCGGTAACAGGCCTTTGACTCGTATACCAGTTCACTGACCGACCATTCCCGTCACACACCGCTCGCGGTGTAGACATCACAGCGTCACACACCGCTCGCGGTGTAGACATCACAGCGTCAGACACAGCCCGCGGTGTAGACATCACAGCGTCAGACACAGCTCGCGGTGTAGACATCACAGCGTCAGACACAGCTCGCGGTGTAGACATCACAGCGTCACTCACAGCTCGCGGTGTAGACATCACAGCGTCACACACAGCTCGCGGTGTAGACATCACAGCGTCACTCACAGCCCGCGGTGTAGACATCACAGCGTCACTCACAGCTCGCGGTGTAGACATCACAGCGTCACACACCGCTCGCGGTGTAGACATCACAGCGTCACACACAGCCACGTCCTGATGTATGCATGTAGAAGAAAATCTGAGTAACGTTTAAGGAGGAAACTTTGTTTAAAAGTACAATTTTACCTAGGCAAGCGACATCAAATGCGTTTTTGTATCTGTGTCATACTTGGGTGATTTGACTCCCAGCCCACTTTATTCCCCCCCCCCCCCGCCCGCACACCTCCGCTCTGGATCAGGCAAACCAACGACACGAGCGGCCGGCCGGTGAACGAACAGTGAACATTGAGCAGGATGGCAGGATCCAATCCTAAGATGATAATGGCAGACCAAACCGGAATGTGTGGACTCCTTCTCATTCCTGACCCGATTCCGATGGTCCTGCAAACAATATGAGTCAGATGGACAGGAGAAGGAAGGGCCGACAAGACACTAGTGCTGTTTACATAGGTAAATTAAAGGTTGCCAGATAGTAGAACATGTTCCACTAAAAGTTTAAGCACCATATTCCCAGCATTAGTGTGTTCAGGCTGTTCAAAATTGCATTTTTGCTAGTAAAATGTATTTTTCATCAAGATACATTCAAAATAAGCCATTCTCGTAATTTAACAGCGCTAACTACTTTCGTGGGCACTGGCCGTTCATGCGCCTAGTGGACAGTTACCATATCTTTAACTACCCCTATTATTACCGCAAATGTAAACATCACTCGCTGCCAAATGGTGAGCCTGGTAGCCTAGCAGTCCCAGCCCGAACTGGCGTGCTACCATATTTCAATTTGATTGGTCGAGATGTTGTGAGAGGCCATCTTGGCATGGATAAAAGCCTAACATAATACACCAATTTAGTCGCATCGCTTTTCAGCTGCTTGTTTTTCTTGGCGATTTGCTATTTCGCTTCACCTTGATTGGTTTTCGTGACGCCGCGAGTTTTTGCTGTTTCTTTGTGAAGAAGGTCTTGACTTTTGTATGAGCTACGCGCCCTAACCCATCAAGAACAAGACTTTTGTATGAGAACAAAGCTGAGGGTTCAGGTCATAAGTAAAAGGAGGTAAGAATGAAGAGTTATTTGATAAAATTGGTACCGTGAAAGAGTCAATTATTTATACATGTAGATTGTGGGAACAAAATATGAATTCAAAAGTAGTGCCTGTTTCTGTTTCAGGTTTTTCAATGATAACCAGGTTAATTTAATTTCATCTTGATATGACTATGCAGTTTGTGAACATCTCAAGTCAAAGTGTGGCATGGCAGTCAACTAGGTATTTAGGACAGTAAAACTCTGCCCCAAGTAGTCTTTTACTCTAACCTTTGAACTGAAAAAAATGTGAAGCCATGCCAAACACCTTATTTCAGTATTCTTAGCGCAGACGTCACACAAGCTTCCATATGTCACAGCTAGGAATTCTCTAAATATAATTATCAAGATGCCTTTTTAGATCTCTTGGCGAAGACAGGAGCGTTTTCTGGCAACGATAAGAGGGGCAGATGGCAGGGGCATATTCAGGGAATTATTGGAGGGAGCAGGGGCGTATTCAGGGAACGATGGATTTCTCGACTGAGCGTAAAAGTTTATGTTCCCACATGATGTCATCGGTCCTGTAAAGTTTCTGTTAGTTAATTCCAGCAGAGACTTAACGGACATTAATGAACAAAAACAAAACTCAATTTTTGGGAATGGGTAACAGGAAAAGTGAACTCCAGGAATCTATCTATTATTAAGGGTGGCCGAAGGCCACCCAGTGTGGCGAACCAATCTCCATCGTAGTAGGAACTGGATGACCGAAGGCCACCCGGAGTAGTCAACCCAATCTCCTATGACCATATATTATAAAGTTTGGTCAGGTTCGGTTAGGTTATGGCCAAATTAGATTGACTATTTTAATTATTTTTTATTTATTTTTATTATTTTTATTTGAAAATGAGAAATATCGCAAGTCATCCGAAAACATCTGCAGTATGAAAATGATTATTGGGAATTTTATCTAGAGACTTTTCAGCTGTGACAGATATGGCAGCTCATGTGACGTCTGCACAAACAATACCCTTATTTCTGCCCCATATTTGCAAAATCTAGCACAAGTTGTGAATGCTGTCAAATTTTATCCATACTTGCTGCTAAGCTGCTGACGCTGTCTCAACAAGGTCTTGTTGAAACTTTCAATGTTGCACGGATTCTAGGTAACAACGTAACTACATTGTCAAAAATAAAGTTAAAAATTTAGGTTTAATAACATTGTCCGCCCCCGTAGCTCAGTCAGTAGAGCGCTGTGCTTGTGAACCAACCGGTGGTGAGAGCCCGGTTTGAGTCACCTCGGCACTCGCTATTTACTCCAGACTGAGATGGCCTGCGGCCGGTGGCAGCAGCCACACTGAAGGACAGCTGACATCTGTGAGCGGAGGCGAACTGTGTCCGTCTATGTGGGCACGTTAAACTTTTGCTTCTGAATTCTTCCAACTGGCAAGAATTTCCCGATCGGACAGTAGAGGTCAGGACCTGCACAACAAGCTCTGCTTAGTGCGGGATCTGACTTCATCAAACCATCCATTCAAAACGTTCAGAATAAATTTATTTTAAAAAATTGTGACAATGGCTTGAACGTTTGCGAGAACAAATTTGTATAGACCTTGTTATTAAACATTACAAAAATATTGTATCATTACCCTTTTATAAGTTTTGACTTTGTTTGAGTTACTTACAAGGAATATCTTGTAATTTGGTGCAAATAATTAAAATGAGTAAATTCGCCACGTAACTAGGATTTATGAAGGACCACATTTATCATGTTAGCCATGTTTGTCAAAAGTATCGTTGGGACAATGTTGTTACACATCTTGTGAGTGTCGCAAGACAATGACAATGTTCCGCCAGTTGATGTGCAAGTTTTGGGCATAATTAAGTTTGATTCTAAACTCAAAAGTAGTTTTTACTCTGGAATGGTGCTATATCAATTTCTCAAAATTACAAATTACCCACAGATCAAATGCTGTAATTTATCATAACTATAACAGTTTTGTTTTCTGTTTGGTTCATGGTGATTTGTGCAATACAAGAATCAAATTTGCAGCTTTGGCCTGGCAGAATTAAGTTCAGCTTAGTGATGCTTTTTAAGATTATTTACTCTTCTTTTCTTGAAGAAGAGCTTGATGTTCTCATATATACTTTAAGAGAAGATTGGTGGGTTGCACAGTGTTGGATTTCTTGTTTTTGGTTTTAGAATACAAATGTACAACTCAGAAGAGTACATGTGTAAAAATAGTATGTCAAATACAGATACTTTCTGCTCAACTATATGTTGTTGACGAGGAGTGCACTGCGGTTTGGTCCAGCCATCAGCAGAATTTTATTTTATGTAGTACAAGTAAGTTTCATCAGTGACATCAGTGAGTTTAGGGGTGACAAATTTTACCTAAAATATGCTCAAAGCAGAAAAACAGTTTTTAAAAATAATTAAATAATGATTGAAAAAATAATATTGGGCAGGACTTGAACTACAACACCAGAATCAGCTGTTCCAAATCAACACAATTTTCTGATCTTTATTTTCCTTCCACAGATGAATCTTAAACAAAATGATAATTGTTAACCCGCATGGCGCAGAGAGTGGAGGGTAAATTTTACCCCCTCCCGGATTTCGTTGTTACTCTAAAACCGTTCAAGATATGAACATCCAACTTATTATACCTTATCCTGCATCAATTTGACGTCTTGTGCGAAAATTGTGCAAAAGATTGGACATACATTTTTCTACAACATGGGTATCTCACATTTTTCAAATGTTTAATTGACAACTACTCCACCATAATTTGACAATATAATTTATAATTTGACCACTATAATTTCATTTTTGTTTTAAAGTTTTTCAAAAAAATATCCCAAAGACATTTAAAAAAAGGAATACATGTAAGAGAACTACGCATGGACAATACACAGACCAAATTCAAAAGCAAAGACTTTGATTTTGACAGAGCTATAGCTCCCTGAGTGCAAAAGACTCAGGGAGCTATAGCTCTGTAAAGCTCTAAAGCTATAGCTCTGAAAAGACATCTTTTTTAGTCGCATCTTTTTTCTTTCTTTTTTAAAGATACTAACATTTAGATGTAAGCACTGTACTTTTGAGCAAAAACAGTCTAGGAACATCTTACTTTCGATGAATTAAGCTGACTTCAAAATGTGTCATCAAATGACCCGATTTTGACTTGAGTTTTGCCTAATAGTCATTTAATGGGCTCAGAAAATAAAAAATCAGTACTTGTTTCAAATTATACGTGTAAATTTGATCATAAAACATGTGCGAAATGACTTAAATTGATATTTTGAAAATGGTGACCTTCTGTGATCTGACATTGACCTTGAGCTTAAATTCTACTTCTGAATTTTTGGAATATGAAATACATACCTTCGAAAGTTTGTGATTAAAGTGACTTTTTTGTATTCCATAAATCCAACAAATGACCCAAAATCGAACACTGTGCACAGATGTCTTGGATCTTTGCAGAATCACAACTAACATGTGTAGGCTCCCTGAGGTCAACCGAACAGAACCTTTCTACCAGCCCAGACACGGCCATTTCAAGAGCTCTTTAAACCTGTTTTTTTTAATAGATGCTTTTGAAGCCATATTAGTTGTCCAATGATTCAGAATATCAATTTACACTTTCCATAAACAGGTTATATGGAATATGTCGCTAGCTTTATCTACTCATAAACTTTAAAGCTGGCTTGCTAAAATAATATGCCCTGCAACCTGTTAATCATTTCTTGATCTGCCAATTTATTTGGCTTTAGCCACAACCAACAAAGTCATTTTCAAACTCAATAAATGTCAACACTTTCAGTGCTAACCTGACAATAGCTTGACCTTGTTATGGTACATCATTGACCTAGATAAGTCTAGACGAACTGCTCCGCCCGACACGGTTCGTTAGAAGGTGTCGGAGGGCTCAAAAGATGAGAGTCATACCATTCGAAAGCTTGCCTCACGAGGATCTCAAATATATGGTTTTCAAAGAAATCTGTCGATGGCTTT
>JARBER010226810.1:0-13489 GCA_030265075.1 Balanus glandula | reverse complement strand
AAATTGTCCCCAAAACTCTAAAATGTGGAGTACGCTTACTCCGATATAGGTACTGTATTTTGGACGTCAGAACACCACCTATGAGAGTAAACTTTTCTCTCCGTGCAGGTTTAGATACAATGTTCATATCAGATATGCTAATAGCATGAAAAAGACACCCCGTTTGGCATCCATCATGCAAAACAGGCAGACGCACAGCCGCAGCAGGACAGCAGCAACGTTTCCATCCACGATCCTGATCGAAAGATCTGGGAATCCCTTTTTATACGTGACCTCAACCAACCCTAACACACAAACTACATCCTGGCTAATGCTCTGATATCTTATGTCTGAGTCTGACTGTTCGGTGGTTATGTGAACTTATTGTCTCATAATTTTGGATTTTATATTCTCTTATCATGCAACTGAAAAAACATGTTCCATTATAGAAGCACTTGGTCATTTGTATCTGTCTATGATCAAAGCTCGTTATGGGCTTTCGATGTGATCTTGGGGAGTTCAATGACATCGAACTATTTGTGAAGTTTTATATTTTTGTATGTCTAAATGGGGAAACAAATGATTGAACTGTTGAGCTGCACATTACATAAATTAATGAGCTTCTCCGGTAATGCACGCTCGTATATCACTCAACGCTACGCGTTTTGTCTGAGACGTAATTTAATGATTGGACTCGCTCATGAATATAGAAAGTCGATCACTGGAAAAGCATATAATTTGGCTTTGATCTTTTAATCATATTTGCTCGGCATTAAGAGCATAAGGTTATTTATTATTATTATTATTACCATTAAATACTAGTTTAATAACATTATCTACCAAACAAACCACAATATGCGCGATTACCATTGTTTGTTGACTTAGGTGCGATATCTTATCGAGCGTGGGTCCAAATTCCACCGAGACGCCTTTGTTGGCTTCTCGTCCAGCCCGATAACGCTCACGGGAAACTCTCGTAAACCCAATGCCAGAGAGGAGGAGATGGGGTGTCTCCTACATAGCTGAATTGGGCTAAAAGTATGTTATGGACAGGACTATAAATAAATAATGCAATCCCAAACCTGTCCCTCACGGAAAACTTCAGCTGATATGTACTGATTGACGGATTATGAGCTCCAGGACTCTTAAAGAGTGATGTACCATAAACAGACAGAGTGTCCCGACCCATGGCCGTAACTCTGCTTCCTGTTTCGATGTTTCGTGCTTTCACAAATATAAGCCTCCTTATATTGGATGCCGCCCCTTAAGGACAGTTCCTAAGAAAAGCATGCTGACAATGTAGTATGAAATAGTATTTCATATTTTATCAGAGGGACAATGAAGCTATTGAGTCGGTCGCTTGGCTGGGAGTTCCGAAGCGTTATCATCATAATGGATAAACGTGATGTTCTGAGTTGGTAAGGCCTATCGTAAAAAAACTTAGCTCTCGCTGACCCTTGGCTTGGCACTATGTGATCAGTTTTGGTCTGATGCTAGTCGTGGGCGATGTACAAAGGCGTTATGTTATGCTACAGAACGACCGAGCGAAAACTTCTAAGTTTAAAGTACCTATCTTTAACCCTCGCCCTACGGGGGGGGGGGGGGTCCTAAAACGACCCCCGGAGGTTTTTCTTGCATAAATTTTTACTTAATTAGCTCATCCGTCTCACAATTAGGCTAGCTGATTTGACAACAATTCTATGTTAGCTGACAAACTTTTATTAATATCGGTCACATGGTTTTGGAAAAAAGGCGTTTTGATGACGTCATGTTTGCCATTTTTGGCGAAAAATGATAAATGTTTGTAAAATCGTATAAAACAAATTATCAACCGAAATGCAACCCGTAAACGCTAAACAATGTAAATGACAATCGCTATAAGATGGTGGTCTCGGATTTTTTCATTTTTGAATTTTGACCCCCTAAATTGAACAAAAATGAGGATTTTCTTAAAAACCCTATAATAACAAAATTTTCAAAGTTGTTGAAAAACCGGAATATATGCGAGAGAACTAGGTAATGAAAATAAGTATACCAAATTTTAAAGCGATTCTATCATTTTTGACTAAGTAATTGCTATTTATGTACGCAAAAACAGCGACGTTATATTTTTAAATCACCTTTTTTGACTTTTTTGACCAGATACGAACAAATAAATAGCTTTTATGTAATTTGAAGACAAAATTGATCTGGTAAACAGTATTTGTGTTTCCATTTATCAGCTTCTAAATTTGTATATTTCTGGCAGTACAAAATCACTGTATTTTATCTGTTTTCTACACTGCTGGCCATATATGTGAACCCGAAGCTAACAAGTTCTCTCTCCGTTCGGAAGTTATGCCACGCGCTTTGTGTATATGCTGTAATGCAACATGCATGAAAAATGTTAACATTTCTGATGTATCCTTGACCAAGAAGGTCATTTACTGGACCAAACCTAAAAACGATATATGCCCGGATAGCTGATACTACAGCGAGTATTTTGGCGGAAAAAGAATCGTTTTATACTCATAACTTCGGCAGCGACGAACGGCTTAGAAAAATTGCTATTTTGAGACATCGTAAATTTGAGGTCATGTAGGTGACCTGGAAGGTCACCAATTAAACTGAGATATAAAAATTAGACACCGTTAGAATCGCCTTACTGCAGGCAACACGCTGGTCTTTTCTGCGATCCTCTACGATGCTTGTTTCAAAAGTTAGCAGGGGGTCGTTTTAGGACCCCCCCGTAGGGCGAGGATTAACATAGCGACAGCATAGAAAGTATCTGCAATCGTTTAAAATAAAACAATTGAAATTATACAAGTTGTGGCAGGGTATGAAACCATACAAAAAATGTTGGTGTTTTCAGGCTATGCATAGATATAGAATATCAACTATGTGATCCATCGGCCACAATATACCAAAAGACAAGATATCAGATATTGTGATTGTGTTGGTATTTCATACGCCATAGCGTGTGCTTTCACTTGCAAATGTGCGTGTGCCTCGCCGTACGTATGTTTATGCATTGCGCGTTTTCTAAGCACGTATGTATGTACATTAGTGTGCATCAAAAACCACTTTTACCTTACATAGATCTGTTGGGGTGTTAAAAGTGTTCGATTGGATATGATAAGCAAAAGTGAAAAATACTAAAGCGATCGGTAGTGATTTACAGGTCCAACAAAGGGCTTAAAGAAAATATTCCAGGGTCTTCTTTGATTCAGGGTAGACTGTGGTAGTACCCAGGCTGGCATTTCCGTGGCTTAGCGAATAATTGGGACATATCAAAAGTGATTTTGAAGTGGCCATCTGAAACTTTCAGTACTTTTGCTTACATCAATTTCACACGTTTTAATAATTTATCAGGTATGGCGTAATAATTTATCAGGGGTCACTCCTAGTCATTGACCTATGATAAACTATCTGAAAACATACCAACTGAATTTACATAAAACTACACATTTGTATCGCTTTCAGTAAAGGTTTGAACTCAAAACCGTACTTAGAGACAATATACCGGGTGTTTCTAAAAATACTGACACATTTGGTGGAGGTACTAGAGTCACATAATGCAAGTAATTGCACGTGTTCGATACACGAGCTTAAATAATAATTCGTTGCAATTTGTTTGACTCTAAAGATGTCATTCTTGATGATGTGGTATTACAGTACGAAGGAAAGAGCTAAATAGGTGGTATTATACTTCGAATCGAAATCGGTCATTTTTACGCAGGGACAATTCAAAACCTTTTTTAAAGTGAAGCCAGCGCCACCCAGGAATACTGTCCTCCCCCTAACTGAGAATACATGAAAGCTGGAAGCATTGACAAATTACAGAAATATTGTTTTGGATGACAAAAAGTGGATTAGAACACAGACATTGGCGTCATTGGCTCCATCTGTATTGAAGAAGACCTGGAGAAGGCGGGCATGGCCACTGCAGAACGTTATCGCCAGGTCCTTCAAATGTTCTGGATCGCTCTTCAGAGGAGGTGTATTGACAATGTAAGCGAGCAGTGGCTTCAACAGGATGGCGCCCCCGCCCATACAGCTACCGCTACCGTCACGTGGCTCCAGGAACGTTTCGGAGGACGGATAATCTCCAGAGGCACCTCTATCATGTACCCGACGAGGTCTCCAGACTTGACAACCCTTAGCTGACTATTACCTCTGTTAAAGTGAAGGAAAAGATCTTTAAAAGTGGCCCCCGAAGCACTTTTAAGGAGCCGGTAGCCGCGGTCCACCCGTCGCGGAAGCCGGAAGCCGTCGCTGAAGTGTTGTCGGCCCCTGTTACTCCCCGTCGCCGCAATTGGTCTAGATGTCCAGTGCTGAGCACTCGAAATGTGTTCAGTGTTCACCGATCGGATTGCTGGCTGTTGGGGGAGGAAGATGTGATGTGACGCGCGTTGTCTGCGACCCGCCGGTCAGCCTGGCCACGGTTCGCTGGCGCGATCACGCGACAACCTGCTACTCTTCATTTAAAAAAAGAAGATGCGAACGCTGCCGATAAATTATCCGATTGCCTTGTTGTTCACAAAGACTACTCTTCGTTAACTCGCCGTCCCGCCGCCGCGCCGTGGCGGGCGGGCTGGCGCGGATGCGCGGCAGCGGCAGGCCAAAAATCGCCAATCCAAAATGAGCGTGCTGACACCCCTAATGTGGCACGTGCCACGCGCCATGTTGACCCTTTATGCGTGACGAAACATCAAATTCATAATTAGTTGAATAGAGCAATCAAGTGACGAAGAGCACTTGTCGATTGGATGTGGGATTCTAAGGCTATAAGCTTCTGAAGAGCGTGACGGTCGGGCCGGGTCGGACAGGTCCATTATATGTGATACAATACTCGTATTCGTTGATTACTCTATCACAAGCTGTACTCTCTTTCATAATGAATGTTATATCTTTGACATGTTTAACTCTTTCTCTCTCAAGAGTGAAACTGGAACGCCGTGAAAACTGGACAAAAGCAATATTTTAACCCAAACTTCGTCGTCTGTGTTGAACCTGTAAATATCAATGAATACTTGCAAAAACTCACACAGCTTGCTTTTACACACATTCGAACAACATAAGGACCCCAACAGATCGATATATTCAATTTCAAAATTCACCTTATAATTTGATGCACCCTAATGTACATCGTACAGCTAACTGTACATCAGTTACATCAGGGCACCACATACTTTGACCTAACTTTTTATCAAAACACATAACTTTATGTTTATCCGCTGTGGTGCAAAGCGCATTTGTCCAGATATCGATCCTATAGAACATTTGCAACTTTTGTCTCACTTTTTTCCATTTCTCCTCTGTCTCTGTCTCACCCAATGCCTCTCTGTCTCATGAGCTTACCCTGTCTCACCAGCTGCTGCTCTGTCCTCAGACTGTTCGAGGAGCACGCCTCGCTTCTCAGCTTCTTCGAAAAGTTCCGTGAGCTGAAAAGTCGGGACGAGCAGGCTAGCAGTCTGGAGCTGGCTGAACACGCCACAGCCGTGATGGGCACCCTGGACGAGGGCATCCGCGCGCTCGAGGACATGGACGCCTTCTTCACGCTGCTGCACCAGACCGGCGCCCGGCACACCAAGATACCCGGCTTCACGACAGAGTACTTTTATGTGAGCAACAGGGAGACAGTGGCTGGGGTGCATGCAGTGGGTCGGACGGGAGCAGCAATGGGTGGTAGCAGCAATTGATATCTTCTTAAATTGTCTCTTCAAAGTATTCATCTGCAAGTTGTTACTGCAGCCCACTCATGTGTCAGCCATAACGTCATCGATATATTGCAGAATGACTGACTTGACGCAGAAAATGGCAGTAGGCGATGGCAGTGAAGCTCTGAACATGGCAGCCTGCGGTATTATGTGGTCAGCTCCGAGTCAGGCGCCGCTGAGCCGTGAAATAGGCTCTGCTCGGACCAGACGAGGCTGCACTCTGGTACGCAGGACCATGTGAGCACTGACCAGCACCGACCCTAGTGCTGTCTGAAACCGAGCTGGCTTTCTGTGGACGAGGATCATTATTGTAACTTGATGCAGCTGCGACGTACGCGACGAGGAGAGTGCTCTGATGCGTCGCGTAACCCTTTTCCTGGACGGATAAGTATACTCATATGTAGTGGTGGTGGTAAAGGTATTCGGCTCTTCTTAAGATATTGGCTCCCATAAAACCTAGAATCATGAAATTTGACGGATGGGTAGGGTCGATAAGAGACTTAATTTCTTTTTTAATTTCATGATTTTTGTGTTATTTTCTTTATGTTAAAATGACGTCATCAATGGCCCGATCGCTGAAATATGGAGTTTTCCAGGTGCCATTATCTAAAAAATACGATAGCTCAGTGAAATCCAAAAATAGCAACGGAAAGCAATTATAATTTTACTTCATTAACATACGTCAAAACTTAAATCAGGTCAATGGTTTTGCCGCAGAGGCCATGCAATGTAAACAACCCGTTTGTTTAGCAAAAGTTGTTTCACACCTTACTTTTGATCTAAGGACTTAGGCTACTAGTTTTACCACCATCGTGTGCTTCTCGTCAAGATGGTTCTAAAAATACCAATTTGAACTAGTTAAGGAAATTTCGAAAATTTGACCCCTGGTCAAAGGCAAGGTCAAGGTGACCGAAGTAAAACAAGTTGCATTAGCAAATATGATAATCGATGAGACAAACACGTTTGCAACGGTTGCGAATTTCTACTGTATTACCGTCACGATTTACTAGCGAAAAACTGTTTGTGAAAAGTGCTTGTGACCTGAATCTCAGCTCAAAACTAGTGCAAATGTGCACCACTCCCTTTAAAATATTGTGATCATTGGTGACGTCATTTCCCTTGAAGATATTAATCTAAGGTTATGCAGCTTTGACAAAATAAAGTTCCTCATAAACCCTACCCACCCACTAAATCTCATGATTGTCATGATATGGAAGCCAAAATCTGAAGGGGGCCGAATAAGCCCCCTCCCGCGACTGATTCGTATGTTTTACATCCGTCGAGGAATAGGGTTAAGTTCCCCGACTGTTGATGAACAACATTATCAGAGACTTTTCCATCTTCCAGGAAATAATAGATATTTAAACTAGAGGCAGTTTGACTGGTCTTCTGTTTCTTTAACGTCGACCGAGTCAGTCACAGCTTTCGTAAGCTATACAGTAGCCGTTTTTACAATGCATTTGTATTGATATGGTAGGACCTGTACCACATTGGTTAACACAAGTTTCAAAACTTTTGAATGTAAAAGTCTTAGTATAATATAAATTTCATGAACATATTAACGGAATTAGACGAGATTATCCGTCTCCAAAACCCCTCTGGATTGCGTTGGAGCTAAATCTTAAAGTCCACATTGCTGAGGGACTTATTAAACCTCGCCCTGCAAGTTACATGTCCTAAAACGACCCCCGGAGGTTTTCGTTGTTTAACTTTTCACTCAAGAGGCGTATGAGTCTGAAAGTTTGGCTAGCTTAATTTACAACAATCATATTTTAGTTTACAAATTCTTAATAAGATTTGTCAGATGCTTTCGGAAAAAGTGTTGTTTTGATGACGTCATGTTTTGCCATTTTCGGCGAAAAGTGATAAATGTTTGTAAAATCGTATAAAATAATATTATCAACTAAAATGAAAACCCTTAACCATAAAGAATGTAAATAACAATACCTACACGATGTTTATCTCTGATTTTACAAATTTATAATTTGGATTGCCAAAGATAAAAAACTGTTTCTTTCCAAAAAACAAACTATTAAATGAAACATTTCAAAGATATTCAAAGAACCAGAATATATGTGAGAGAACTAGGTAAAAACAATGACTGTACACAATTTAAAAGCGATATCTCTGATTTTGACTGACTGATTGCTCTTGATGTTAACAAAGTGATGTCATTTGTTGGAATCACCTTTTTTACTTTTTTTTGACCAGATGCGAACAAATAAATAGCTCTTAAGTAATTATGAGGCAAAATTAATCTAGGAAACTGTATTTGTATTTTCATTTATCAGGTTCTAAATTTGTATCTTTCAGACAGTACAAAATCGCTGTTTTCTACATTTCGGTTGGGGCCATTTATTGTCTCAAAGCTAACAAGTTGACATTGATCCGAAAAATGAGATACCGTTTTATTCCTCTCATAACTGGCAGCATATTCCAGTGCACGTCTATCTATCTCTCTCCTTTCGGAATTAATAGTAAGCGCTTTGTGTATGTGCTGTAATGCAAAATGCATGGTCAATGTCAACATTTCGGACGATATCATTGACCTAGGTCATTTACTTAACCAAACATAAAAAACGATACATCACCAGATAGCTAATACACCGGCGAGTATTGTGACGACAAATAATCGGTTTATACTCATAACTTTGGCAGCGACGAACGACTGAGTAAAACTGCTATTCCGAGACATCGTCATTCTAAGGTCATTTAGGTGACCTGGAAGGTTATCAATTGACCTGAGACATAACAGTTGGACACCGTTAGATTTACCTTACTGTAGGAAACACGCTGGTAATTTCTGCATTCTTCTACGATGCTTGGTTCAAAAGTTAGCAATGGGTCTTTTTAGGACCCCCGTAGGGCGAAGGTGATAAATGGTCCCCGCAGGGCGAGGGTTAATCAAAACACGGTTTGGTGCTGTGAAATAATTATTTTGTTATTAAAGCCATCTAGTTAGATGATGAATAGCTTACAGAAGCGTTAGATTTGAACATTTTCAATAATCTTTCTTTCAATTTTCCGCGTACTTTAGCAAAAGATCCGACTATTTAATATTAATTGGAAACTATAGGAAGTGCCGAATGAATTCTCCCAACTCAAAGGGAATTTTAATGGACATTACTTTTAATAGCATGTTATATGGTCAAGCTAACTAATCTTAAAGTTCATGATCATCTTCTACTTCCTTGTATGATAAAAGCATACTTGTATCAGGATTCACCGAACCATGAAATGTGTCGCATTCCTCATACGCTGTTAAATCATAGCTATGGTTGGTTAGCGTTTCTGCATCGACTCTGGCTGAACTTCGATCGAGCACCTCGCGCAGCTTAGTAAATAGACTGCCGGCTCCTGCTGCCGCCATTGTCCCCAGTTTGAATGGCACGCGACTCGCGCCTATAAAAATAGCCCGCAGGATATATTGCTGATTGGAAAGTGTTACTAGGACGACAAAGACGGCATTCTGTACCAGGCGGCTCGACTCTCTGGAGCCTAACTTCTCAGAGCAGGCAGGTCTAGCGTTCTTCGACCTTTTCAGCAGAAAGACTGCTTGACTCTGACATCTCCACAAAGCGAAACGTGCGAGGCGGTTTTCAAGGGGTGCGAGGCGAGGCGAAATGGCAATGCGCTACGCGACTGGAAGCGACATGAATAGACAGGGAGAGACACATGGAGCAACAAATGGCGACATGAAACGACATGGGGTGTCAGGGATCGAAAGAGAGCGACAGGGAGCGACAGTGAGCGGTAGCGAGCGACGTGGAGCGACAGCGAGTGACTTGGAGCGACAGGCAGCGATAGAGAGCTTGACAGGGGCAGCATACATTCCGGCTTTATCATTCGATAGCACGCCGAGCCACCAGTCACTGTTTTCTGTCAGGCACCGTCGCCGTCCACTGCCGACTGTTTCCCGGGTCATACAACAATCACTCTGCCCGTCGTGGCGTTGTCATCATTGCAATGACCATCTGATGTTTGGGTGATGACCCTGAGCGTTTCTGTTTCGTCGCTCACCTGGGAATCTTTTTAAGTATGAAGACATTTTTCCTCGACGGGTTCGCGCAGGTCGGTTTAAAATCAATATGATACCTTTGTATGTTGCGTGTGAAATGTTGGTTACTTTTTAATGTCTCTTACAGTGATGTGGGTCGTGGAAAATGTATCCATTCATTAATTTATTCACCACGATTCCGTGAAGAATTTGATCCTACCTTCGTACACTATTTGATATCACTTAGCTTGCAGGAAACGTATGTTAAGCAGCAAAACATTCACTCATCTGTTTTTTTAATTCATGCCAATTATATTATTGGAGTGAGTAGCTGGATCTACGAGAGTCATTCAGTTCACAGAAAGTAACGGTGGGCCATTGCAGCTCAGCTGGAAAAGTTGGCACAATCGGTCCAGTTTGGCCCACAACGTAGTAGCCAGCAGCCATGTAGCGAATAAATAGTAAATCTGAGCAAATCTGCAGCATGAGACGGCCAAATAAATTTACAAGTCTGGTCTGCAGCTAACGTGAACCAACATCGGACCCTTGAATCGTCCACTGACCCGCTCTCCGTCTCATTTCAGAACATCCGAGCGCCGTTTCTGGAGTCGGTCAAAGTGACCCTCGGCGACGCTTACACGGACAACATGGACAACATCTACCAGTTAACCATCGACCTCATCCTCAAAACGCTGGTCGAAGGCTTCGAACAGGCTGAGAGTGCTGCGAACTCGTAAAAGACCGCAGAGCCGGAGTGAACTCAGTCGACCGGACCTGGGATGGCGGTCAAGGTCGGGCGATCTGACCTTGAGCCGGGCAGGGTCGCGTGTCCGGAGCGCGCCACTGCGATGTGGGGTCTCCGGGTCGCCAGTTTCGACCGACTAGCCGACATGGGTACAGTGCCAGCGCCCGAACTCTCAATCGACCGTCCATGTCGGACGAGAGCGCGCGCTTAGTGAGCGAGTAGCTGCAGTAGGCCTCAGCGGCGGGGTGCGGTCACATCGCTTCGGTCGGCTGGGGTCGACGGGGCCGGCGGAATTCACGTCAGGGTCAGACACCGTCGTTGCCAGCGGAGCGACCTCCAGTTGCAGGTGTCGTCCATCGACGGCCGCCGCGCCGCCAACTCTCGGTTTCATCAGCGACCGTACGGTTGCCAGCCGGCGACAGAGCGACGACGATGACGTCATTGGACCGGAACGACGACGATGTCGTCACGGGACCGGAGCGGCGTCCTCTCTGCGGCCGTCGGTCGGCGGATTGGCCAATAAACCACGCCACGCATTGTCAGCCGCCGACCGTGCCGAGGGACGACTTGCTGAGAATACACCACTCAGTACCAGTGTCGGGGCTTTATTGGACCGAGGAATGTCTAAGTTTATAGATACTGTTCCATATGATTGAGCGGCCGTCACCCACTGTCGCCACACGATAATGGGCGACAGGGAGCGACAGGGAGCGACAGGGAGCGGCAGGGAGCGACAGAGAGCGACAGGGAGCGACAGGGAGCGACAGGGAGCGACAGGGAGCGACAGGGAGCGACAGGGAGCGACAGAGAGCGACAGGGAGCGACAGGGAGCGACAGGGAGCGTCAGGGAGCGACAGGGAGCGACAGAGAGCGACAGGAAGCGACTGTCGCTACCCCTGAGGCAATGCCAGGTTGGTTAGGTTAGGAGATGAGAGGTGAGCACAAGATTCTGCTTAGCGCGGATGCTGACTTCAAAAATGCTGATCTATACAAATTATTGGGACTAAATTTATGAAAAAATATCTGCAGATTCTTCCCAATGGGATGTCATGTTTTTTTTTGTCTTCAAGATGGTCAGGGATTTCCGATAGGGCTCACTCCTTCGTAGAATAAGCAGCGCAGCGAGCGGATGCAAGCGGAGTGTTTTCAACCTGAGTCCTGCGACCAGAATTGCTGTACACTGTACACTCAGGTCTGGTTCGGTAATGGTAGTGTAATTGTTTTCTGCCACACCCTGGTCCATGGGGATTGTCTGCAGATAGATGCTCGTATATTGCCTCTCTATTAACCCGCCGTTGGCTAATACAAACCGCCTTTGACCAGGCAGAGGCCGGAAAAAGAAAAGCAGCCGCCAACTAGCTGTATTCCCCATCAAGGTGGTTGCATTTTTTTCGTATCCAGAACGTGCGTTTTTGGACAGAGCAAATAATTATTCTTACTTGTCAATGACGTGCGATTGCAAACATATCAGTTCTTCTGTCAGAAGCATCGCCGCCGGCTGGGTCGAGTCGAACAGCTCATATTCAAATTTTTACACATTAACATAAAATGACGACCGCGACCTCGAACTCGCTCGTAATTAAACATTTCGAATGCATGACACACGCCGTTTCCAAATATATTTTCAGTCCTTTTATTCCGAAAACTTATCTAGCATGTTTTACATTCGTTCGACACCAAATAAGTCATTAAGATAAGACAGTAGGCACGTGTACCCAAGCATCATATTTGATTACCACATCAAAGCCTGTGTCACATGTGTGGACATAACATGCCATCACTGGCCCTGATGATATACATTATACGGCATTCATAAGAGTTCGGGCTTTCATCTAAGCCTTCTAAGGCAAGGTCACACAAAATAACGGAAGGCCATCTATCGACGTCAGTCAGCGCAACGCAGTCGGGACCATGTTACGGTAACAATACGTGACAAGCGCCGCAGCGGTGGACTCGGTTGGATGACAAGTATCATCCCTTGGCGCGTCCTGTCCACGCCTCGCCGTCACCCGAGGGCGTGGCGCGCTCCTGGAGACAGCGCTAGGAGTCTTCCGGCCGGCGCCGGCACTCGGCGAAATTGGTCTTGACGCGCGAAGAGCCGTCAGCAGACATGTCACGGAGCTGAGACGCAGCACCAAATCGCTTTAGCGCTGAGCTGATTTCTTTCGGAGGTTGTTGACAAGCCTTGGGATTCCCGTCCATCATGGCAAAAGGTTACACATTCGAAGCAGGCTTGTAGCTGCTGTAAGTTTGATCATTCAAATTACCCTATAGCTTTTTCTCTGTATAGAACATTGTCTGAGAAAGACAAAGGAAGTTCTTACGTGACCGTGATGCTTGTTTTCACACTCAAAACGTTCTGCAGCAGCTTTTCACACATTTGTAATGTTCTGGAGCAGAATTGGTTACGAGTGAGCGCGTCGTCTTCCGTGGTGTATGGGAAAATCGGAGTATGAGCGGCCCAACCCGGCCCAATCCCCGGCCTGTGACAACGGTTTTGAGACGCTTATATGATTGGAACCTCACTTCCGATTGACAAGCGGTCGTCTTTGCTGAGCAGCCCCATCCAGCCTACCCCGTTCGAGACCAGAGACGACCCATGTGGGTGATTGCCACTGCGCGTGGCGCGTGCCACGTGAGGGGTGCTGCGTAGACGTTTCTTGCGAAAACTCCAGAGCGGCTTGGCCAATTGTTTAAATTTGGTAAGTGGTTAGGGAAACCTTAGATGCGACATTCTCCGAAAGTCAAGGGGGATGACTTGCACGCACTCACGTGCATGCACACCTAGTATACGTCTCAGGAGCGACTGAGCCGATTGTGCTCTAAAGGCCAATACACACCGGATGCGTTTTACGCATACGCATCCATCTGCGTCAAAAACGGATGCGTATGCGTAAATTGCAGTGCCCGACGGATGCGTCAAAAATGTTGAACGTTGTAAGCTCTTCTAAAGAAGAGTTAGTAACCATGGTAACTTTGGTAGCCCTCAAAGTGCACATACCTTAATGGCGCTTTGATGACAATTCCGATGTAAGCAAACAACCCAATGTCGATGTAAGCAAATGTAGT
>JARBER010226700.1:0-13491 GCA_030265075.1 Balanus glandula | reverse complement strand
CAGCCGGCCTCGCCGGACCTCACCCGGCCTCACCGGACCGTCACCCGGCCTCACCGGGCCTCACCCGGCCTCACCGGGCCTCACCCGGCCTCACCCGGCCTCACCCGGCCTCACCCGGCCTCACCAGACCGTCAGCCGTCAGCCGGCCTCACCCGGCCTAACCCAGCCTCACCGGGCCTCACCCGGCCTCACCCGGCCTCACCAGGCCTCACCGGACCGTCAGCCGTCAGCCGGCCTCACCGGGCCTAACCCAGCCTCACCCGACCTCACCGGACCGTCACCCGGCCTCACCAGTCACCGGACCTCATCAGACCGTCCACCGCCGCCGCCAGCCAGCGGAGCCGGCCGCGGAAGCGACAATTTTCGGCGGGTCCTGAGAAAGGCGCGAGTCGGATGTCTACTTTGGCATGGAGACGGTCAGCGGACAAGGACCGAGGCATCTGAAATCCTGTGTTGCCAAACAGGACATGATAACGAAAAATCACGTCACACAAGCTCGAAAGAGGGCAATGGACTGAGTGTGCTTAACTTCGATAATGAGTCTGAGATGTCCTAAAATAGACCGATTTCTTAAAACATCGTTTATACATGGCAATAAGTTTCTGTTTGTACTTGATTTCATGCCCCCAAAAATAGCACCACATGTAGGTATGTTTCAACTTACAATTTCAATTCATCAATCATACACCACAGTTAAAAAATATAATGTGATATAATAATTGGGTGGAAAAAAACATTCTCACCCCATTTGTAGTAGCGTTAGGCCTCTAACATGTCTATAAATGGATAGAGGATATAACATTTGCTAACTTTTGTTGGTTCTCCAATTAATTTTACAATATATTATATAACAAGTTCAATCTTTAATGTTCACCCATAAGGCATTGCGGCGTAATTTGCAGATGCGATGTGGCACTATCAGCTCCTTTTGGGTTTTCGGCTACCTTAGCGTTGATGGCAGCAAAAACTGCAAAAACTTGACATTGCTAGTTTGCATCTCATTGCCACGCTTACGGCGTTGCATGGTAAACATGTAATTATAATCTACAAATTAGCATTAGGATCCTCCCAATCATTTTTAGAAAATGACGTTCCTGCTATGCATTGAGATAAGGTTCATAAATTATGCTGAGTAATCATTGAAAAATTCATGGATGTTAGATGCCAAAGAGAGCGAACCATGCATTGTCATTACGAATGTGCACTTTCACATGTTTGTAAGGTGGAGCAATGGCTGTTGGTTGTTGACTGTTGGCAATGGCTGTGAAGCAATGACTGGGTTTAGTCTTTGGTTGTAGATTTGTTTAAGTCCTGAGTCGTGACTGCTGCCCATCTTTCCACATTTCTCTGTCTATCAATGGATTACAGCTATATCGAGTCTGGCTCGCTTCGTGGCAGCAATTCGCGCCGCACCTTGTATCATCGGCTGTTGCCACAGATTCCTATATCGGTTTATCTGACAGAGCTGCTGACGAGGCCGGCACCGGCAGCGCCGAAACGAGCCGCCATCAGATGATTCTGCAGACGAAAGCAGATCAAAGCGAATAAGCTATCTCGGCGGCACATCCTCCGAGTGAGCGGGGAAACGGGAGACGTATTGAACGTAATGCACGTGAGAAATTCACGACCGAAAACCGCCACCTTCGAGCTGGCAACTAATAAATTCACATTTAAGGCCCGGTACCCAGATAGACTTACTAATATGGGAACGTGAAATATCGTGAGAAATCGGGAGAAATGAGGAGTAATCGAAAGTGCGGTCAGCTGATTTTTTACGACTCTGGTCAGTCGCAGTGGGTACCGGTGAGTTGGACCAGTTTTCGATGTGATGATTTTTTACGATTTCTCCCCATATTGTTTCATTTGCAGAGCGTGGAGAAGTGTGCAAAACTTCACGAATATAAAACTTTTCTATAATTTCGCTGTTTCATTATGTTAAAAGTGGCATTTGATTCATTTTGCTGTGCATTTTCTGGGAGTTTAACATGTTTGAATCAGTAAAATCGGATGACTGTTGCATAGAGGCACTGTTTCACACCGAGCACGTTCTTTTGAGGAGAAAAAAAAAGATTTCGTTGAACGGGTGGTATCGGTATCAAGCGTCAGCCGATAGTCACAAAACCAATGCCCTGTATACAGTTAGGACCATCAGCGGATTTTTAACCAGCCACGATTAACCTTCAATGACGTCATATTGACATCATCTGAATTATAATAAATATGTTAAAAAGTAACCTTCTGCTCATGTTATATAAATAATTAAGTTCACAAATTGGTAACAAAATTAATTTTGTTACCAATAAATTAATAATTAATTTTGTTACCAATTTTTTAACTTAATTATTTATATAACATGAGCAGAAGGTTACTTTTTAACATATTTATTATTATAACAATGCTCAAACATGCCATTGCTGGACTATATCATCTGAATTAGAGCTGACACTTTTCAGGTATGTGAAAACCCGCGCCGTGCCGCAGGGAAATATCGGGCTGAGCCGGGAACGACTAAGGTGACGATTAAGGCGTATTCAGAGAACGGTGTGTGATCACGGATCTGTCAGCCGACGTTTTTTAAAAGTTAGGGACGAGATTCCTCTGCACGTGCGCACATGCATACCCCTATTATACATCTCAGGAACGGTTAAGCCGATTGCTTTCAAAGTTGAGATGTGATTATGGACCTGTCAGCAAATGCTTTTCCAAGAATCGAGATGGGAGCCTCTGCACGTGCGCACGCGCACACCCTATTATGCATCTCAGTAACAGCTGAGACGATTGCGTTCAAAGTTGGTGTGTGGTTAAGAACCTGTCAACTCCTGTTCAGCCGCTCCGTTGCCATCAGCTGCTAACCAGCCACCCATCAAGCACTGTCGCAATGAGTTATGGTCAGCAACATCAGGAACATGTAGAAGTAGAACATGTAGTACTTATTGGTGCGCTTACACACATTAATATGCAAAGCTATCTTAATGTTTCTTTTGCAACTGTTTGGAGCAGATCTTCTCTAAAAAAGTCACGAACTGCGACAAACTTGCTGTAATCGCTGAAACAGCATCGTTTTTTAAGATACCTAAACGAAAATTACATATTATTTGAAGCTTAATTTCTAATCAACTTATGTCATGCATAAATTTGTCTTGCAGCCCACAAAATAAAACATACCGTTCAACAGTGTAAAGATTAGGACGGTCCACCACAGTGCTTGTGAGTGTTGAGCAGCTGTTTTGAAAAATGGAGTCAAATCACATCTCAGTGCGTCACAGAAACCAAAGGAAGAAACAGTTATAAACTAAATATTCCGTGAATAAAAACTTAAATATGCATGGCTATCAAATTAGAAGGTCTTCACAAGAACAGTTTAGATACATAGTGATAGTGGAATGAAGAAGAAAACTGCAAGAAATAACGGACTTCTCCGAGACGTTCCAACTGATTCAAACACCGTCTGTAACGATCAAGCTATTCAAATAGTATTGTCATCAATTGTCACGAGAGCGCATATTTGAGTATCAAGTAATGTCAGTCGTGGAGCAATCTGGCTAACCTTCAATGACGTTTTTTTACAGTATTTGGTAGCAATTTCTTCATCTACGGGCCAGCATAGCGACGACATCCCCCTGCACAAAACGACGGCAGTTAATGCTGCCATACAATGTTTTTAGTTTATCTACGTTACGTACTCTGTTACCGTATATAGGGCAGGCTGACGTCATATGAGAGAATTCACAGATTTGTAGCGAAATCACTGACCAAAACGGCAAACCGCTGTTTAACTTGTTAGCAGAATCGAATTAATCAGCATTTAATCAGCAGCAAATTTGAAGACTAGCAGCTATTTATGAATTGACTGTTTGTGCACGCATTTACATCAATTTGTAATAATTATAAGTTACGATTATGCGATTAATCATGATTGACAGTGATTTGAAGTGATTAACGTAATCTCCCCAGTTACCAGATCGCCAGATTTGAAGGTTTACCAGTTGCCAGATCCTTTGACGTTCAACGTTTTCCTGGATATACGATTCCTCCCGATTTCTCCCGTTATCTCACGATATCTCACGTTCCTAGATCGGTAAGTCTATGTCGGTACTTACCAGCCCTAACTGTCAGATACATTAGATATGCGTAATTTTGGCCTCACGTCGCGGTCGTGCGTGTATTCACGGATCATAGAATAACCACTATAATCCGTGGTGTATTCATCAACGGAACATTCAGCGGTTCAATGTGAGGAGTATAGTATCGAGACTGAGTCATGCTTACGTGACTGCACATATTTTTGCAAATGCAGTTTTGGTTCAACAAAGTGACTTTTAACGGTAACACAAATGCTGAAGTTGAATTGTGATTTTGTTTTGCGTAGGCATGACTGGTTTAAATAAAGGGTGCACCCAAGAGAGAGCTTATTAGCTTTCGTTAGAGTTTTCAAACGTTTTTTCTGCGTCTTTCTAGTCCCTTTATTGTTTTTAGTTACAGGGGGTCATTTTGATCCTGACCAGGGCGATGTTGTCTCAGAAGTCCACCAGAGTGCGGGTTAAACCTTTATTTTCTTAGCAATGCTCAGTGTTGCGTTAACAGTCATTCCTGACACACCTCACGCATCTCAGGATGTTTACCGGCAACAGGCACGCCTCCCACAACCATCCTCGCTAAAAGCAATTCACTCAGCAACGCCTCTATTTTCTTTCAGCCAGCAGGATGGCAAGCTGTGTTCAGCTCGCGCTTCGCTGCGCGCCCAACTTTGTCACGAGGGGCGCCGCCTGACCAGCGGACCCTGAATGCGACGCCGGCGCACCTCTGAAAGGTCGTCACATTTGAATCGGACAGCGGAGCATTGGGCGGCGGTGGCACCACCATCACGCCCCTGCCAGACTGGAACAAAGCTGTTTGCGAGCCGCTGTGACGACGCAAGTTTGAATGCACGCGTCGGGTGCGCGTCGACAACAGTCGGTCTGGTGTGGTTCAGTTATGGCCAGTCCGGGCTGGAAACAACAGACCGTCCGACCGTCCGACCGTCCGACCGTATAGGCCGACTGTCCGACAGCTCGCTCCTCTCCGCTTACAAATGTGCCCCTTACAAAAATGCCCGCGCACTGCATGAGGGTTCATTTCCGCACCCATCCCCGCTCAGATTTCTCGCAGATAGCAAAAAACGGCGCCGAGCAGCGCCGCCTTTTTTTGGCAGGCATGCTAGGACGCCTATTGTTCACACTTTAAAAAAATGTCCTCCGATCATCTTAAGTCAGGTTACCAGACCAGGTCAAGTGATCCCACCTCCAAAAAGGCTTGCAGTTGTGTCAAAGCCAGATTTTTCACCGTTCAGTCTCAAGCTTAAATGGTTTCATAAGACCATAGGTACTTACAATTCGTATATCTCGTTATTCTGATATCGGGGACATAAGGTCGGGTCAATTTCGTAACCACCCCATTGCCTATAACAATGGGAAAATATTCAAATGTTTTCAATTTCAGGGATATGCAATATGCATGCTTTTAGTTTACCTACTTCTTGATAATGTTATCATGAAATATTCTTGAAGATCGAAGTGTAATTTGTGTCCAGTGACCCTATCGGGTCATTTGAGGTCATACAAGGTCATCATTACTTTCGTCAATAACTCGCGACATAAAAAAGATAGTCTGCAAATGTGAAACGACCTACTTCATGGTCGCATTCACGGTTACCACTTGACGTTGGCCTAACAAGGTCAGCATTTATAGTATTCAAAGTGCCTTGACAGACAAACAAGATGGCGTAATCAGTAATGCGTTTACTATATTAGCTATACAAATATTAGCGAAACACATGCAAAACAAACGTTTTTATTCTAATGACCTCTGGATCCTAAACTATTGACCGGATTGTAACTGATTCATGGCAGATGTATATATTGACGATAAATAACTCAAAATGATGTTGAAGCAAATATTTATATACAAAGTATCTTGCTCACTGCACAGTTCCGATGAAAGAATCAAACACAATTTTCTGTGCAGTGAGCAAGATACTTTGTACCGAAATACTTGCTTTAACATCATTTTGAGTTATTTATCGTCAATATATTGACCTGATGTGAAATCTGATAAAATGACATCGATTGAAAATTGCAATGCCTTGCGGTTTTTGCTTTCTTCTGTTTATTTCTAGCTAGCATAGTTGCAAGATGTGTCAATTTCTGTAGCGAAGGCCGAAGTACAAGAAGCTGAAAATTTGACCTTTATTGAACTAGTGACCTCAATTTTGGCCTGACCAAAAGAAAGACTAAAATACCTTCAATAGAACTTGTATCAAGCCATCAAACGCCGTTCGCCGCTTGTCTCTACGTAGCGTAGTTTTCTAGACCCCCACGAAGGGAGAGGGGCCAGAAATCACTCCCTGCATTTCGTGTTCGGCACAACCCCTGAAGTGCGTCGACTAGGAAGCCGCTGTAGGCATATTTTTGTGAAAGCTACCGGAGCAGGCAGGACCATTTGCCCCGTAATTCCGTTGAGCAATGGAGTTGCTTCAAAGGCGCTGGCCGAAACGTAGTTAGATGGGGAGGCTGGGTGTCGGACGAAAATGGCCCTGTTTTTGCTGCCGAGCTGAATAAGTTGGCGGACATCCTTAGATGGCAAAGTTTTCGTTTCTTTGTTGCAAATGAAAACATTAAATTCCGCGAGCCGTTGACAAAAGCGGAGCTTTGGAAGTAGATCTAATTAAGTGCACACAAGTTTCCACATAAAGATGATGTCAGCTGCGAACAGAAACATCAAGCCATTAAGCTGAAGAAAAATAACGGTAGTTTCTGTTATTGGTAAAATGAAGAGAACCCATTCAGAACAATGACAAACTCTCTTTCTCCAAAGGAGTTTGTGTGGGCTACAAACCACGAAATTATTACTCTGGTAAACACACTTAACTCTAAATGGCAATGCATATGGCAACTGTTTTGGAGCCAGAATTGTTATGACTTAACAAATTGTGCCGACTCAAACCTGACTCAGGAACCGAAGAAGTGACTCAGCTCATGATTCAAGCGCGCTTTAAAAAAGTGATTCGACTCTGGTCATGACTCGAACGCGCTTTAAAAAAGTGAGTTGACTCAGCTCATGACTCATGCGGGTTTAAAAAAAATACATTTTACTCAGCTCATGACTCCAGAGCGTTTAAAAAAAGATTTGACTCAGATCGTGACTCAAATGTACAGGGTTTAATTGCAGCTCATGACTCAAGCGTGCTTTCAAAAACGTATTCAACCCAGTTAGTAACTTCGGCGCTCTTAAAAAATGAGTCACCTCAACTCTTTGGCTCAAGTGCTATTCGGGAAAATCTAGTCGACGGAACTCCAAAAACATTTTGAATCAGCCTGTGCTTATTTTAAGTGGAGTTGGAGTATTAATGGTCTCACTTCGACTACCTAGACCTGACAATGGTCTATGCACAAAACCAGGGCTGCGGAGTCGAGAGTTCTCAGGTGACCCGGCTCCGACTCCGACTCCGACTCCGACTCCGACTCCGACTCCGACTCCGACTCCGACTCCGACTCCGACTCCGACTCCGACTCTGACTCTGACTCCGACTCCGACTCCGACCCTCTGTAGTCGACTCCGACCCTCTGTAGTCGACTCCGACTCCGACTCTCTGTAGTCTACACCGACTCCGACTCCGACCCTCTGTAGTCGACACCGACTCCGACTCCGACTCCGACTACGACTCCGACACCGACTCCGACTCCGATATTTAACTAGCTGAAGCCATTCCCACCAAGTACAAACATAAGTCACCATCATTTGTTTATTCATGCCTTCGTCGAAAACATACAACAGCTAGGCAATTTTTTGAAAGCTTGACAATCATGGTAAAGGAAAATTTAGATGAGTGGAAAATATGGATTTTTAGTGATTTTTGGAGAAAGAAACTTTTGTAAGGGATTTTTTTAGTGATTTTTGTGGCAGTCAACACAAATCAGCCTCAGGAGTCAGGAATACCCTTAGTCTGCATCAACACTTGTCAGTCGGAGTTGGCAAAATTTTACCGACTCCGACTCCGACTTCAAATCCGGCCAAAATTGTAAACCTCGACCGACTCCGGCTCCGACTTCGTAGCCCTGCACAAAACACAATGGGGAGATACACAACCATTCACATCAATGATCAACATTTCACCATCAACATTTTACCATCAGCATCTCCCAATTCGGCTACAGCTGAAATGTATAATTTAGACTATGGTTGTCATTGCCATTTTGCCATTTCATATTTACCCAAATGGCTGTCTGGAGCCGCCGCTAGTCCACCCGTGACAGGTCAGAGGTGATCTCCAACCCGGCTGACCGTGACAGGTCAGTTGCAAGTGGTGTGAGGAGTGAATGGCGGTGGAAAACAGAGCGACCAGAAGTTGACCCCTATCCGAACTAGAGTTGTAGTTACTATTGTGATTGCATGCAAATAAAATATCTTATATTTCTAGTAAACACTAACCAACTTACAAAGTTGGCGCAGAGCCTGAAACGTCAATTGCGAAAAATTCGATCATGCCTGTTGAGTGTCGATGCTTTCAAAAATGTCTCCGAAAAACTACGACCCCAAGCGGTCTACCGTTCACAGAAAGTTGCTAGAAAAATCCCCGTTTCAGTCACAACCGTACCTACGACCACAGCCCTTCCGAGTTCCGACCCTGGCCACCAAGCATGACAAGCCCCCCTGCTCCGCTGCGACAGCGTTTGTCACTGTGAACGTATCCACGCCATGCAGTGCTGGATACTGGGGTTGAAATAACCCCCAGTCATCCCGGTACCGCAGTGTGACACCGTCCGACGCTGCGTGACCCCGCCTTACGCACGATCTGACGAAATAGGCGACCTTGTAGGAAGAAATGAGTGCCGTTTTGAGACACGCATTAACATGTTATGGCGACAATATATCGGGAGCGTTGTCGTGCTAGCGCTGTCACACTGGACAATGTTGATCTCGAGCTAGGGAGGAATCGGTACCTGCCGCGCCATCTATGAGACAGACGGTGAACTACGCCGTGGACACGCGCTGCGCCGGGCCCTATGCGCGTAGGGTCCGACGTCATCAGGAATGTGTTGGCTTTATGAGCCAGCCTTTTTACGTGTGGGTGGATGCAACACCATAAATAATTTATAGTTGGCAAAGCCATTCACGTCTGGGCTTAAGTCTGTCAAATTAACCACGGAATGTTATGAGTTTTGCATTATTTGGAAACCTATCTCCTTCTTTTCGTAACATATTCCTTGTCCTCAGCCTAGTTCTAATCAGGGATGGAACCAGATGACATGGGCCATTCCCCAAAGGTCATGAAACCATGAATTCCCTCCCTTTCCCCCACGCACTCAACGATTAACCGCTGACGACCCACTATCCCACGGCTCAACAACACTTTGGAAATCCTCCAACGCCCCCTCCCGATAAAAACACGGCGAGATCCGACCTTGAATCTAATGTGATTGATAAGCTACTCCTGCGCGGACGGACGATGCGCTGTATTACTGCAGATCCAAAAGTTGTTTTCAAACTGCGTTTTCCCCAACACGGAAATAACAAAATAAAATAAATATCAGTCAAACAGCATATCACACCGGTAGTGTCGGCGAAGCCCTCTCACAGTCCAGTTTATCCCATCTGAAGAGCCAAGAAGCACAGTCAACACACGATAACCGACAATGAATTGGCCTTTAGCAACCTGGGTGTCCATTTTCAGCCCCCGAAATAGTTAAATCCATAACATTTTTCGGTGTATTAGAAACATCGATTGTGACGTGGACCAAATAATCCTTAATGTACAACTTCTAAACCTCAAAGGCAAGAGTCAATAGTTATTAAACTATAAGAGCAAACGCGATAGCGGGCTGGATAGCAGGGAACTGTCACATGAAAACCATGTAGGTATAACAGACCACTCACAAGGTGCTGCCACCACCTCTACCTACATGCAGTGCCGTTTCTACTCGAGAAGCCCCAACGAAAAACAAAACAAAATAGGAAACGCACTAGAAAGTACTTAAGCCACCGATCCTTGAGTTAGCATCAAATTAGAAGCCTTTGGAACATCTTGTTTATCCGTGCTGAGTGGCTTTCGAGCCAAACAAGCCTCTCGGCTCCCCAGTCAGTGCTCCAACAGGCGGACGTAAAACCCGACAACAGCTCGTGAAAAAATCCCCGCCTCGCCCTCCGCCGCTCGTCCGTCGCAAGCTGATCGAGCGGGCCTACCTCACGCGCTCGACTCGTCTTTTTCGGTTTCGATTTCGATCTTGGCGCGGGGGCCCGGAGACTGACTGGTATCGTCCGGGGCCGGAGACTGGTATCGTCCGGGCCAGAGACTGGCATCGTCCGGGACAGAGACTGGTATCGTCCTGGCCCGGAGACTGGTATCGTCCAGACCCGGAGACTGGGTATCGTCCGGGACGGAGACTGGGTATCGTGCCGGCCCGGGGAACGCGTGTTGTTCTCGTTGGACGTGCTGCGACGCGGTGCGTTTAATCTGTCTGGCGGCAGTACGTCGCCTGTGGCTGTAACTGTCTGCCGGGAACGGCGGCCACCGTCAGCTTCCGCCTCCGGATGGCCGCGTTGCCGGATGGCCAAAACAAATATCTCCGCTACCTCTGCGAGAAAGCGCCACAGGGTTGACGCGACGGACGCGACTAGGATGGAAGAGAGGTAGCAATGTGCGCCGGCGAGCAAAATATGTTGTATGTCGAAATGCTGAGTGGATGGTATTGTAAGAAAGAATCAACACTTGACCTGGGAAAGAAGTAGAGTGGATTTAACGAAACAGCAAGATTCGGTAGAAGTGGCAATATTCTTTAATGCATGGCAATATAAAAAGAGTCAAAAGAAATATTAAAAGTGGAAGTTCATGTAAAGGTCACTGAAGTACTTGCATCATTTGCAATGAACACAATTGCAGAGGGACAGTCGCTAATTTTTTGATGAAGCAGTCAAATAAAGGCCTAACATTTTGTGAAATACAGTCAGAGATCCTCATCTATTTAACAGTTTGAGCAAAGCCTGCAAGCTATTTCACTTCCAGGCTTTCTTCCTTTCATAAGGTTTTCTAGTGTCGATGCATATCATGTTTGTGAATAAGGTAGCTGACGCAATATTGAAACGAATTTAGCAATGCAACCCATTTGACTTGGACTTAGACAATGAGTGATCTAAAATAAAGATACGGACGTGGCTCCGTGATTATGCAAAACTACCGTGTGATGTAAGATCGATGGAATATTTATGTCGCCTGAGAACCTTTCAGAGCCTGCCGCTGGCAGAAAGATATGGAAATGTCTGCTGAAATTGCAAACATTTTATGTAAGGCTTAGTTATAATTTCATAAATACATTTACCATATACTTGGATGGAAGCTGAGCCGAATAAAGCACATTTTGCTAAGTGTGTGTTGCTAGTTGTACAAGTTTGTGATACTTAAACATTACGTGAATACTGAATGTGGCTTAGGCGGTGGAATTGTATAAAATTAGAAACATCATTGAAGGTGAGACTTGAATTATGACAAAAACTTCACAGGCCAACACAGTGTTTGAATGGAGTCAGTCGAACCATCAGCACTACCAATACTTACATCAATTGTGTGCATATTTTTGCAGTCCTGGATATCTAAGGAATTTTTTGAAGCCGCGCAACCAATGGAGGGTTCGCGCTAGCCTCTAACTGATAGGGTGGATAACCATAAGCGCTGCTCGGCACACGCTTTGAGCGCTTTACGTAAGTGACGTCATGACAAGTCACGGAAACACCAGACTGTTTCAGGGACATATCACGGTATATACTTTGAATATCACATATGTTTGTTTACACCTCAGTTTGATGTTGCCTCATGCGCCACAATCGGAACACATGCTTTAGCCCTTTCGACACTTTTGCAACTTTCCTCTAGCAGAAATCGCCTCTCCACAGGCTCCATGGTGTCTATCGTGACTTCACCATTTTCTGGCTTTTCGTGGGCTGACGGATGGTTGCCATGGAGACCAAAAGTGCTAAAAACGGTATATAACGCCCATAGCGTGCATCCGAACACACTTGTGTAAAGAAAATGTGCGCTTTTAACTTGCATGCATGCATACTGCCTGCTAATAGTAGCTGATTTCAGCCTAGTTTAAGTTTAAGTTTAAGGCTCAGTTTCAATTTATTAACGATGAGCCATTGCACAGGGTGGCTCAATGTCAGGTTTATTTGAAAACCGATGACGGAAGGACACAGAACACGTTAGGCAAGTGAAAGACAGATGTACTGAAGTCAACAAACAAGAAAGCAAACAAATGTGTTGTCATCGAAAAAACTATCAATTGAGTACATACGTAAGATCACGGCACAGCTTGCGTGCCAGCCCAGCACGAGCTCGTCGGATAAAATGTTTTTTTTCCAAACGAAGATAACTTTTAAATTTTGAGTATTTTTTTAATTTAACAAATATATGCAAATAAAGGTTATAGACAAAAAGGAAATGGCACGATTAGATTAGTTTTCAACCGATCAACCATACTTGAACGAATTACAAAGCCCCATGTGAGCTTCTTTGTTCTTTGACCACTACAAAGTCAAGACAGGTGACCCCAGTTCACGTGAGGCTTTTATTCAATAACTCTTTTCCACGTCAATGTAGAACAATGGCTTTTAGTTTTGTTCTTAGAGAAGCATCGATTGATATACATTTTTACCTCTCAGGTCAGGTCCATTTGTTTAGTCCCGCGAGGGACTACACAAATGCTTGACGGTTGCAATTGCTCACCGTATCAACTGCCAAAGCGCTCAGCAGCGAACGGTTTCCAGCGGAACACCGGGTCACTGTCGGAAAGTTTCCCATTTGTTAGTCCCGATTGGTTTGTGATACAGTAGCTGTCTCGTGATAGAAAAATCAGTGAGAGTGGTTTCACCAAGAGCTTTAACTATTAATGGAAATCGCTCGCCTTGGAAACATTTGACAGAATACAAGCTTCTTATATTTTGAAAAACAAATATATTCTTAACCTTTAAAAATGACCATACATTGCGCCGATTCAGGCCCGAAGGTTGCAAATAACTAACTAGCACGCATGCATAGTGAACTGTAAACCATACGTATCACACATCATACATTCTGCATTCCTCTCTTAGTGGCGCATTCCTCCGGTGCCACATTCTTTCGCCGAAAAAGTCAAATATATTCGACTGGAGAAACTATTTAATCAAGAAAACTTACAAATTATATTTTCTCAGCACGCTACAAAACTGCTATCTGAGTTCAAAGCTTCATATTAAAAGTAATTATTTTCTGTATGCTTCCAACGCAGCTTCCGCGGGTATGGCCTAATATGAAGTTCTTCCAAGGCAAAAAAATATAAAACAACTTGAATAGTGTATCTTTAAACAACCTTTAATCATGATAATATGCCGAAAACATATAAAAATAGCACACGCACAAGCACACGCACACGCACACGCACACGCACACGCACACGCACACGCACACGCACACGCACACGCACA
>JARBER010226589.1:0-13494 GCA_030265075.1 Balanus glandula | reverse complement strand
TCTTTCCCAATCCCTATCCTTCACACAATGTCGTCCTCCCTCGGCTAACAGGTCAACAGGCGCGACAGAGATTCCAATGTTAGCGGAGGGAGGTCGGCCGATATACAGCCAACTATGTGAGTAGGCGGAGGTCGACCACGCAGCCAGGCGAGGTTCAACGTAAAATAATGTTAATTATTATCCAGTAACAAAACATACATCACTTAACCAGAAAGGCTTGGTAATTAGACTGGGTCTACCTAGTACTAGTGCATCATCAACGGAAATTGAAAGAGCTCTTTCATTTGTAACATGCCGTTTACCTTTTCCGGTAGCACTATGAACACGCAAGTTTTGCATGTTATATAGTCAACACCGTCAGCCGTCTTAACTAATAATCAGCATATTTATGTGAGCTTGGAACTAGGGGAGATATAAATTTATGGCATGACGGTATGTGGTTTGAAACGTTCCTTGATAGAAGAAACGTTACTGAGTCGTGACTTATTAGGATCAGCTGGCTTAATTAGTCTGACTATTCTCGCTATTTTGATAAAGTAAGTAGGTAAAAAAATATTAACCCATTATTTCGTAGCGACTGGTATGCATTTTTCGATGCAATGACCATATGGGTGAGAGCAAGAAAATTGAAAGAAAACTCAGATGCTGAGACGCTGAAGAAAACAGGGTATTTAAATATTTAAGAAATAAATAGTTATAAATCATTGCTTTGATTTGCGGCCGGTGATTTATTTAGTGCTAATTTTATATAATGGTGCATATGACCGGATACTGTTTTCCCATTGACTACGTGCTCAACTTGAGCCGTACATAAACAAAAGTGTTAATGGAAACCCGGAAGTGATAATATATAGCTGAGCCTCAGATCAATCATCCTGCATTGAACTCTCAAAAAGCATGTTCTGGTCTTCTAAACAACCAATATCCGGCCATGCACTATACAATTATGTTATGCACTCGTGATATTTAATATTCAGTTTATGAACTCGGACTCGGCTCGTTCAATAATATCATCTTTAATGTCTTTCGTGCATAAAGCTATAGCCCAATGAATTTATCAAATGAGTTCATGGAAGAGCTCATGTATTTATTTATCGTGCAACTGAACAATGATGGTTTCGTCATAAAACATGTATATCATACAACTGAAAGACGATGTTCCGTAGCGACACGTGCTCATCTGTATCTGTCTATGATCAAATGTGGTCATGGATCATCTATGTGATCATTAAAAGTTAAATTGACTCAACTTATTTTGTGAAACCTCACATTGTGTTACGTTGAAAAAATAGACTACGTTTTTAGTTGCACGATAAATAAGCTAATGGGCTCTTCCAATGATAAAAGTTTGTCATAGACTCGACGATACGCAACTCGTTTATGACGAACGTTAATCATTGGAATCGCCCATGAATGTACCAGAAAAACGTCGTAGTTGGCGATGAACGAGCGATCGCAAACACAATGCATGGTAAATTTCAACTCGATTAGGCAAGCAATTTATCAGATGCAAAGAAGGTAAACACGTGAGCACGTGCAGTGGCACCCCACCCCTCACTTGTGGAAAGTGGCGAGTGAAAGATGCCTAATGACCAACAAATTTTGGAACACCGTACCATTACTGAGATATAAAATAAGGGTGTGCACGTGCGCACGTGCAGAGACGTCCCTTCGCTAACTTTTGGAAAACGTCGACTAATAGCCGCACACCAACGTGAACAAAATCCGCTCTGTCGTTCCTGAGGTATAGAATATGGGTGAGCAGTGATGGTGTGCAAAGGCACACCATCACTGACTTTTGGAAAAACGCCGGCTAAGTGACCGCTAACCATTTTCACAATTCTAGCACAATTGGCACAGCCGTTCCGGATATATCGAATAAAGTTGTGCACGTGCGCACGTGCAGATGTACCACACCTCGAACATTTGGAAAAGCTGTGACTGAGAATTTCCTATCTGCTTACCAAGGTAGAACACAATCGGCTCAGCAGTTCCTGAGATAGATAATAGGGATGTAGGGCTGTGCATATGAGCACGTGCAAAGTCAACCCACCGCATAAGTCGGCACTGTTCTCGAACAGGATAGGTTGGGAAGGGCTGCTCTGCAAATAAGACTGTAATCGGAAGTTTGGTTGCAGATGTATTAGCTTCCCAAAAGCGTCGCCACGGGTTTGGCCGGGTTGAGCTTGGTTGGGCCGGGCTGGTTTGGGCCTGGCTGGGCCGCTCATATTAATATTTTCCCGATCACCACGGAAGGGTGAGCGAGTGCTCGCTCTTATTAAAACTTCACAAAATACTTTGGGCCTGAGGTCATTGAACTGCCCATAACCATATCGAAAGACCATGACGAGCTTTGATCGTGTGGTTAAATAAAAACGAACACGTGTCGCTATGGAACATGGTATTTCAGTTGTAATAAAACACGCAATCAATGTAATAAACGGCGCTTGATAGCCTATTTGAGCTGAAGCGCCCCCCAAAAACAACAATTAACGCAATCAATGTCTATCACGTTGAGACGAAATTATGTCGTTACAAGTACAGTTAAACACTTCAATTCAAAACAAATTCAACAATTATCCGTTATCAGTAATGAGTTTAGCGCAGATGTATCTATTAGTTATTATATTTGCTTTCGTTGCATAGAAGACAAATATTTTTGGGTCAAAATGACGGTAAACATTGATTTTTTTTAATTAATTCATTTTGTGAAAGCACGACACAGTAGGAAACAGTTCAATCCAACCAAGACGGAAGTATTAGATACATCAAAGCCATTGACAAGGACGTACGTATACAAAAAATAGGAAGACTATAACACTGGGATATTATACTGCAATATAGCAAAAAATTGGAACTCTGGTAGCGCCTTCATCGTCAAAAGTTATCTTGAAGAGCTCCCGAATGTGCAGCAGGAAAGTCGCTTCCAATTGGCACTAAGGATTGAATGTGGAAAGCTACTGTGGAATGTTAACCGTCTGCTTTGTTTGGTGAATTTTAACAGGTAGTTTGTAATAAACAATAACAGCCACTAGTAGCTGCTCATTTTTAATCTAGAAGATAAGATAGTACCGTTTTACTTGAGCAAAAACTGTATGCTTCTTCTTGTTTTTATTTCATCAAAACTTGTAGCTTGTGATAGAGCCTATTGTGTTCAGAAATTCAGAGTACAAGGGGAATATATCACCTCTAAAATCGTGCCCTTTTTCATAAGTTTATCTACTCCTGGAAGGTGGTGTCACGTCAAGTTTTTGTAAAGGTTGTTTTCAAGAGATCGTCATCTAATTCTATGGTAAGTCACTACCAAGCCCAATTGTCAATCATTAGCTAAGTAGTTATTCCAAATATGGGACCACTTTGCTAACTCGTCCGCTATCAGACCAAGGTGGTCCTGACTTCTGACTTATACTCTCTAAACCCTGGTCCCGGGCTGGGGTTGTATCACTTTTTGTGTATGGTCTCTTATATCTATCTATTTCCAATGATATCATCTTCTCATGCGTCTTAAGGCTTGCTCAAAGGGCGATAAGACTTCTTTCATCAGTCAGATCAATTTAAGCAAGCTCTTTCTCATTTAACGATGTGTCGCATACCTATTCAGTAAGATAAGTGCAACTAAGATAAATGGCTTGCATGAGCCCGGCTATTCATAACCAACAAGTGTGATTTACATCTTCAGACCCGTATTGACATTTGTAACGTGTCGTCCTTACAATTGATATATAATGTATTAAATGTAGAATGACATGCAACCTTTTTTAGCGCGATAGTGTGGGCTTAGTTATATGCTTTAAAGTCACCCAATGTGCAATGTCAGTAGGAAGGCGAGCACTGAACAGAGTGTAAAAAGGGACTACAGCAGCTGATACCATGTAAAATTATCAAACCTGAAGACCAAACCAGCACTAAGCAGGAGGAATAAGTTTGTCTTCTGAGAAATAGACACTTCTTCAAAGTTATTAGATATGCATTTTCTTTGTGAGCTTAAATCAATACTATCTTTCCATAACCTACCTGTTCTAAAATAGTGTCATTACGAAAAACACTGGTATTGGGACCACACAAATACTGTTGCATCGCTCTCAATCAATTCGCAACACAACACCCTAGAAAACACTACAGCGACATCTCCTAGTCGGCGTGGCGTCTCATGTCTCTCTAATGAGGAGCCCTCCATTGCTCGCCAGGCCGCGGCTGGCTGGCTGACTGGCTGTCTCGTCTCGTCCGGCGCTCGCCCGCCCCGCCTCCGTCTCGTCTCGCCTCTCCCGCATGTTTGCGGCTGCGGCGGCCGCCCGGTCCCGCGCCGGCCCGGAATGCATCTGACCGCAGCCGCGGGGAGCCGCCGCCCGCCGCCGCCGGCCCGCTCGAGAAATGGCACATCACAGTTTAAGGTAGCCATCTTTTATCTCTGTCCGGCATCCAAAACCCGGGTGTTTGCCAACGCGGTCCTCCACATTAATATCGTGCTCTCCTGTCACCTCCAGCCTCCGCGCGCTGGCTCCGCCCCTCATCTCGGCGGCGGCCAATGAGCGGCGAGCGGCGCGGTCACGTGACGGCCGCCTGGTCAGGGCGCATGGTCTGCTGGCTGCGCTGCCACAGACGCGCAGACAGCGGGTGGCGGGTTGTGTGCTCGCGGTGCTTGTACGACATGGTGGTGCTGTGGTGAGCGGTCGGTGACAACAGAGCAGACGCGATCCGCGTCTCGTGGCCCGGCCGAGAGCGACGACAGGGCGAACTGAGCTGAACGCACTGCGCGAGGAGTGGACGACGACAGACAGACGTAAGCAACGCGCCGCTGGGCCGGGCGGTTTCGGGAGGGTTGCGCGGAGTTTCCTATGCGGTTGCAGGCCACAGTGCGGTCAGTCAAGGCTGAACCCTGCAAGTGCACGGTTGCCCAAAGTTTGTGTTGGACACTTCTGCAAAATCCCTTACGTTAGCGGGGAGGTGTTCTCAGGCCTGGGCATATGCTGGTGTAGGAGTAAGGCCTCGTGTGAAACTTCGTCCTTACGTCAGCGGTGCTATATTTTCAGTGCAGATGTTGCTTGTGGATTATTATAACAGGGATTACGCTGTGATGCTTACAAACTAATCATATGAATTTCAAGAATTCCTTTTTTTCTGAAGTGCCTATACCTACTTAGTTACAGAGGTTCCCGGTATGTAATCAAAATCTCATCAATAATCTTTTTATGGGAAATGTATTTCATCGTGTATTTAGTATCACAAAGATCATAGCATGTCAATCTTGCAGCTAATTAATGCATATTTTCGCCCCTTAGAAAAATAAACTGGAACGTCTCAAATCGCATCGTCTTCATTGTTGTTATATTATCTGCATTTTTATGAATGTTTATAACAAATTGTATTAACGGGATAAACGGCTGCATGTCTAAAGAGCATGCCGGAAAAAATATCCTGATTGCATGTAGATATAATTGTGCCAATTATAAGTGTCTGGCGCTTCAGTGTCGTGTTGCATATTTTAACATTGCACGTTAGGGAAATTAAAAATAACTTTTTGAGTTTTGACGTGGTATATCTAAAGTATATCCACAGATCAGTGCAGGTGTCATTATACTGTGCAGTGTGCAAATAAAAACTAGGATTAGAGCAGTGTGGTAGATATGCTGGAGTACTAGAGGCATATGATAAGAAACGTCTAAAAATAGTTTGCATTGCAGGGAATGTTTTCTTTCCCGTGCCTGTCTACCTATCACATTTTCCCCATAGAGCCTGCCGGAGCTAAGGTTACAGCTTGCAGTCTTCAGTCGTGGCAGATTAGTGGCTTTTCAATGTTCCGTCAATGCTACCTACATGTTTGACATTTCATGGAGCATTCGTCTGACCTAAATATAGGTGCCTAGATAAATCCTAGAGCACTTTTCCCCCAATTATATATATTACAAGGAAATGTAGCATAACGTTTTGGGATTAACTTAAACAGTTTTGTTAAGCGTGCTCGATGATTTAAATCGTAAAAGCCTGTGTTCATTCCAGACTCGTTCGTCTATTCGCACCAGATATCACCTGCGTGTTATATATTGTATAGCTGAATAACTAGTAATACCTAGATAGCAAATCCTTCCGAAGGTTCGCATTGAGATCCAACGCCAGCGGCTTTGCCGACAAGCAGTTAGATACCTGACCTACCAACGTAAACGACCTTACCATCGTACCTCAAATGCCAAAAGCACACAGACACACGGCTGCCTCCCCAGCCCAGGAGTTTCGTTGGCAGCTAACTCTCACCCTAACCTTTGGACCTCACCCGAGCATTCGAACCCCGTGTCCTCCCGGCAGCACGGCGGCAGGGTGCCCCTCCCCGCACCAGACCCCATCGGGCTTTCCCGGACTTACTGCGTACCCTACAACAAACACGACTGACAAATCCTGACCAAAGTTTCCCGGATGTCCTCTGCGTTCACGTGTAATCCCCTGGTCGCTCCAGGGTTGAGTTATGGGACCTTGTGTGTTCATCTGCCTTGTTCGTACAGTGATGGGTGCAACCTGTTGTACTGCGCTGTACAGGCTGTAGCGTGCCGCAGAGGCCGTAGCGTGCCGTAGAGGCCGTAGCGCGCCGCAGAGGCCGTAGAGACCGTAGGATTACAAGCCGTAGTGCACCATATCTGCTGAGGGGGTGGTACTGGCCGTGTCAGCCGCGCCGTACGGCCGTAGCCGCCTACTGTGGTATGCCGTACCGACCGTATCGCACCGTATGGGCCGTACCAGCCGTGCTCAGCGCCCCGGCCGTGCCGTACCTCCCCTGCCTCCCTCACCTCCCGGCCGTGGCGCGGTGGTTTATGTGCGGCTTTACCGGCGCGGCCCGGGGTCGGCGGAGGGGCAGACGCGGGCGGCCCGGTCAGCAGCAGCTGCTGCCTGCTGTGTCAGCCACCCGCTCAGCCCAACAACACACAGTGCAGCCATCAGCACTGCTGTGTTGTCAGTCTCGGTGGGGGGAACGGCCTCGCTGCTTAAGATGGACTGGTGATGAATCGGAAACTGCATCATAAGCTCAATATGTCTAGTTTTACTCAATAGTTTTAGAAGAACGGTGACATTTTTACTGAGGATGCAATGTTTCTTCTCTCAGTATCTCCCAAACACATTGTTTGCATGCTCCCTTGTTCTTCGAAACCGACCCCACCCTTTGAATCGAGTCACACAGTGCATCCCATCGTCCTTCTCCCAACAGAGCAGTGACGTTTTTCCCAAGTCTGTCCAATAGTTCAAGGGTCCGTCCAACTACCATGTCATACCTACCCTGTCCGACGGAAGCCTACTAAGCACCAGTAGACACTGGATGGGCAGTAGTCCCTGGATCAGTAACCTCCCACGGGGTGGTGTCCCGCCGGGTCCCGTTCACAGGGGAGGGCTGAGATTCGGGCCGTTCACATCCGCTGTCAGGGGAGACCAGGTGCCGCGTGCGGGGGACCGGGCGGCGAACGCGGGTCGTCGTCAACCGTGACTCGCGGCTGGGGATTCCAGGGGAGGCAGCTGAAACCGGGGGTATACACACCTGTACCGAGGAGGGGAGATGCACCTGTCCAGAACTGCGGAGCAGTGCATGTACACAGGAACTCGGAATTGTTCCCAGGGGCTTGAGAGATGCACCTGTACTGAGGATTCAAAAGATACACCTGCACCTATTAGAGATTCGTGAAATACACCTGTGGTGATAGGGGAGATGTACCTGCACCCAGGGTTTGGAAGACCTTTACTGTACTTGTACTTGATGACTGTAGCTTTTGTTTAGGCAATGGGCATCCTCGTAGTTTACACACCATCGACGGAACGATGGCAGGAGAATAACTAAATGATGCTGCGAATCCCATGAGCATCCGAGCTGTTTGAGCTATGGAATACAAAATTGTATTACTTTCAACGGAAATTAATGCAGAATTGCCATTTTTAGGAACTTGTTGGTGAACCATAGTTTTGTAACTTTTAGGCTAGGACCAAGCAAATGAACAAATGTCCTATGCAATAATATATTTCAAAATTTAATTGTTCAATCCACATGCTGTTTTTATTTTTAACAGCATTGTATGGTGCCCCTGTTTCAATCAACCCTGTCCATGTTTTTTTTGCATCCTGCTGCTGTAAAACGTCACTCTGTCTTATTTAGCTTAGCTACTGGAAAACCCACAATTATAAATACTATTGATTATGTCCGTACGTCCAGTCGTTAGATGGCGCTGATGACTTGTTTTGAGCACTTGAGGCGCACGCAGGGCAATTTTCCACCGGCGGAAGTTCCGTGCTGGCCGCGGCACGGGACACTTTTTTGGAAAATCCAGACTGTTAGAGCTGAACATGCGATATTTGCCGCGGCGGAAAAAACACCGCTGTCACTCGGTGTCACTTGCATGCATGACACCGTGATTCACAGAGGTTGAACCGGGACATGCCGGTACTGCAGGTACCGGTACCATGAATGGTATCAGCGTCGGGGTTCAATGTCAAATCCGTCCAAATAACATAATTGTTGGGTGTACGAGCAAAACGTCGGCATTCTGACACTGATCATGTTCTTTTAATGCTTGTTTCCGTGTTCGAGTAAAAATGCGGGGGTCCCTACTCCCTTGTACCGTTAAATGCTGCTGAAAACAGCAATGGTATGTATTTTTGTTTAGATCTAGGCAAAAGGCGAAATGGATTTACTTATACGATTAATTGGATTCCAGTTGATCGGTGTGTGTTGAATGTAGTGGAGTTACCAAGAAAAAATAGGAGAGGGAGGCTAGCTAGGGGTTCTGGTAGATATTTGGTGATCAGCACCAGCGCTAATTCATTTGTTATTTGTATTAGTTTAATTCGCTTCACTTCGGTTCTGGTAGGGTGGGGAGTACTGCAGGTGGAGCGATCCTGGGGGTACAGGCAGGCCTGGTTGGATGTATGCCATGAGTACTAGAAAAGCGTTTAAACCGAAAGTAGAACTTCTTTTTGAAAATATATTTATAGTGATTTATACACGCATTGCTTCGTTTGTTATTTTGTAGGTACCTATTATTTGCTTCGTTTATCCTACAAAATGGTATCATTTTGATGTTTCTCAATCGCACTGTGTACTTTTTATTGATTGATTTATTCAAGTTGTCACCAAAACGTTGCCAAAACTAAGGGATGAAATCAGAAGGTGAGGAGACATGACATATTACAAAATGGCATATATTGCATAGCATCAATATCAGTAAAAACACAATCCAAATGCAACACAAAACAGCGTGAATTTAGTAAAAATACTAACAAATTAGTATGCCCGCACCCTTAATTTGTATGCACCCAGCCTGGAAATGCGAACAAAGAACATGTATTTTGCATGTGCTAGTAAATTATAAATTACGAGTATAATTTGTATACGGATGCTAAGTCATTTCATAACACAAATTTTCTTTTCACTCAACACATCGCATAGGGATGACATCATTAATGGCCTATATCCAATGAGGCCACCTGGTAGCATCACATAGGGATGACATCATTATTGGCCTCTATTCAATCAGGCCACCGTGAGGCTACCTCAGCTCGTCTTTCGCCGTCACACGAGCCTGACCTCTATGTTCGGACACTTCCTTGGTGGGTGGAAGGCAGCCGCCGGGAGGGTGGCTGGGTGCGTCCTGACCTCTCTTCACAAACATACGTCATCAGTATGATTGTGAAGAGCCGAGCGTACATCATGTCCTCACTGCTCCACCCCGCCTCCCCGCCCCAACCCGCCCGACCCCTTCCCGATCCGCCCAGACCAAACCCCGGCCCCACCCCGACCCTGTTACTCGCATAGGTCGATACAACAGGGTCAGTCATAACCCAGCGCCCCTCATCGGTCACTTCATGTCACTGCTCACCTTACTGATCACACCAGCTTGATCGCCGACTGCCGGCTTACATCAGCCCAGCCGGAGTCCACATCGCCTGTGATGTTACTCACATCACCTCATCACGAACCCAGCGTCCCTGCCTGGCCGCTCACATCACTCCGTCCTGGGTCCGGTTGCAAACACGCTGGATCGGGCCATTGGGATGAGGTATCTGGCTTCTCAACTTCTCAGTCCCAGACGAGGGTGTCGGATTTCGGCACGTACAAGAGCCGAGTCCTGTCGCTCCCTTCCCGCTCCCTCTCATCCATCGACTCCGGCCTTCAGAGGCATCATACGCCCAGAAAATCACTCCGGTCAGCGATCACTAAACAGCGCTAAAGGCGTTGATGGGGACTCATTTTCTCCCGCTCTACTCTGAACTTCGTGAACATCAGCCGCTGAGGAGCTCCGTGTAGTGTCCGGGGACCGCCATCGTGGCTCACGACCCTGCCGACTCGCGCTGGACCAGATGTGTCACTGATAGCAGGAGAAACACGCGGAAAGGCGTAGCCCGCACCAAAAAGAATTGTGCAATGTGGACTGGATACTGGAAAGTTGACTGCATACTCGTGCAGGTTGTAGGGCGTCTTATCTCATGCGCCTATCTGCGGGTCCGCTCCCGGTAATAAGGCTGATTTGGAGCGGTTCCTGTTCTGGACGTGTGGCTTGAGTGGTGAGGGAGGGATACAAGTTGTTTGGACGATGTATAACATTTTAGCGCTAGCATAGTTCACGTTTGGGACGAGATTGTTGACCCCGTTGACTTTGAAAGCTCTTGTAAAAATAACAAAATTACACGCAATCTGATCCTTAAAAACTTACAACTGAGATATCGGTCTGCTCAACTTCAGATGCCTCTTCCCATATAACCACGTTTTGCCATCATTTATGTTTCCCTTGCATTATACAAAGTATTCATACCTTAATAAGATATCGGTCTAGATGGAGAAAACAATCTATCTGTTTCGCTACATGTGATCATCTTGTTTAAATTCCGAGGCTGGGAGACAGTCATCGTGTTGGATACGCGATAATGTTGAGTTGGCAACTTGCTGCAGCCCGCGGGGTGCCGATAGCGGGGGCGGAGGCGGGGGCGGGGGCGGGGGCGGGGGCGGCGGGCGGCGGGTGGCCGGCGGCGGGGTGCCAGGCTGACCTCTGCCCCACCACCCGACCCTCTGAGACACGCCCTCCGCGCGGCTGCAGCGGCTGCCATTATCGCCTGCACTGGGCCGCCGCCGCGCCTGCAGCGCCAGCACATCGCTTCTATAATTAAATAACGATTATCGCCGTGATCGGCTGCCGAGCAGCGGGGCACCTCGGCCGCCGCCCGGCGCCACCCGCCGTATTGTGGTGCCGATAGCACGTGTCATCCGCCACCCGCCACCCCACACCCCAGAGGCTCGCGCCGAGAGACGGGTAGGGTGCGGTGGGACGCGTGCCAGCAGCCACGGGAGCCGCGTCTGAGGTGCCACGCTGATGGCCTGACGGTGAGACGACAGTTTGCTGGGTAGGGCATAGGAAGGGTCGGATACGGTGCGGGAGGAGATTGCTGGGTTAGACGGTTGAGAAGAGCCGTCATGAGGCGCAATGTATCTTTGCTGATTTATACCAGCTTTGATCATGCTGAGATCGCACGATACTTGTTGCCTACCAGCAGGGAAAGCTTTAAAATATGTAATGTTGATATATAGGTATATATTTACCATATTCGTTGCTTTGATTTGCATTACTCTTTGTTGAGAAAATGGATATTTGATGTTGATGTTGAACTCCCAAGAGCTACCCCACCAAAACGCAGCAAATAAAAGGTCATCCGTGCATAATGCATATCACGTTAGTGAAGTAATATAATACATCGCAATATCCTTATTGCATTTCAAAACATTAAGCGACATCCTCGCTTTGTCCCTGCTTTCTTTCCGGCCGGAAACCGCCTCCAGGCTTCAAACAACGTGCCGCTGTGCCCACCTGTTCGAACTCCGGAGCGGCGCCTGCTCGCCCCTGCTGTCCAGCAGCCCTGCCTCTCTGCTGGAATGTCACCAGCCGTGCCTCAAAGACACCGATCCACGACCAGCGTCCTGCAGGGAAGACCGACTCACTCCACGGCCGCTCTTGGAATCATTCGCCGGAAAACCTCTGACTGACCGGCTGGCACCGCACTTCTTTAGAGGGAAGAGTGGACCACTCCGTTCTTTCTGCGGTCGGGCACCAGGTAGATTCGCCGCGTCCGCCGCTGTCGCGGTCCAGACTTGCGATGACGCCCCGGGCGGATCATGAGTAGGAAAACCGTCTCCGCGCTATATACGTGATTTTTGACGACTCCACCAGGCGCGAGTCAACGGAGTCTGAAGGAAATATCGCGACAGAAGTGTGCATTGGTTGTTACTCGATGCAAACAAAAAGGGAAATGAAGCCATATTTTATGTCGAACAATAGGCGCTGACGGTTTGAAGAGCACCATTCATACTGTTCCGCGCCCAGGTTAACAAACTTGAGCGCCACTTTTATTGTTGTACTGAGCCGGTCTGTCAAATATTTCATTTAACTCGAAGCAGTTACCAAATATTAATATTTATCAGGCAAATTTCGCAATATGGACAATTTCCACAATAACAGCAAATAGCACGAGCAGCGAAAGCACACGAAACGCAGGATATCCACAAAACGCTTGTAGTGAAACGCTTGATATCCATGGATGCTATGATGCAGTGTCCACTGCCTTAAGAGCACCATCTGTTTTCCAATGAACCGATTAAATATTAAATGGGAGCCGATGGACTGCATCGCGACAGTGATTGCTAACGAGCGACCGGTGACCGATGGCGGACCGATGGCGGACCGATGGCGGACCGATGGTGGACTACACGGGACCGATGGCCACCGCCGGCTGGCAGCGGCCGGTCGTTGTTGCACCTGCTGACGGCGGCGGCGGTAACTGGACCATCGCTGGCGCCGCGTGGGAGACGCGCCATCTGCCGCACCGCGCCGCCACCGCCGCGGCCGCGGCTATGTGTCAGTGGGCGCCGGCCGACCGGATGGCGGCCGATGAGAGTCGTCTTCCTCTGCAGTCCGCACCCACCGCGCCGCCACCACAGCCGCGGCGCCAGCGCCACTCTCGTTTTCACCTCTTTATAGTGGAGTGGAGAGGGTTTCAATGTGGGGACAGAACGGCGCGCCAGTCACAACGTGGCCGCTAGACGGTACCTTCATTTACATTATATGTTATATCGGTGGCATCCATGAATGAGGGCATCGCCGTTTATTTTGTTTGCATTTAGCTTTAATACAAGGTGCATTCAATAAGTAACTGTATTTTTGCTCTAAAATTTTTGTTTGTAAACGCAGGTGTATGAAACTTTGCTCACTTTTCCTCACAGTCCTCGTCTTTCTCAGCACACCTTCCCCATCTTCACAATCAACTCTCGTAGCACTCTGCGAACCCTTCTTTGAGGGGGTGTTGAGCCCACTGGTAAATGACGCCTTCCAACGCTGTCCCCGCAAGCTATCATTCAGTTTCCCGAACACCCTGAAGTCCGATGGCACCAGGATCTGGTGAGTGTGGAGGATGCGAGATAGTTTTTATGCTCTCAGTCAGCAGGAAGTCGGCGACGCCCCTTGCCTTTAGGGGCAGCGCGTT
>JARBER010226588.1:0-20684 GCA_030265075.1 Balanus glandula | reverse complement strand
GGGGTCAGGTCGGGGGCGGGGGCGGTAGCGGGGCACGGGGGCGGGCCGGGGGCGGGGGCGGGGCGCGGACGGCTACCGTGTCCGATCGCAGGACTGGTGGCGCGGGTGCACGGTTCCGAGTGGGCCACCAGCCGGCCGCCCAGCGTCGCCTGGGTTCGGTCATCGACCTGGTCGAGCGACATGGACGGCGGCTTGGCGGCACGAGAGCGGCGCTGCGCACGCTCCAGCGCCACGAGACTGAGCGCTATGGCCGACATCCGGTAGGAGCGGGCTGAAAACCAGGGACGGCACCAGTCACTCCGCGAGGCCTGGCTCGCTCTGGTCGGTACAAGGCCGCCTGGATCCACTAGGGTCACGGCAGAGCCACGGGGGAGGCGGGGAGGGGGGGAGCACTCAGGTCACTGGGCCGTGCGTAGCCAGGGGAGAAGTGGGAGGGAATGGTGTGGTAGAAAGGGAACATAGATCGTACAAATGTTCATGAGTTGTGCAATGCATCTATTGAGTAGCCGGGGAGTTTATATCGGCCAGTGTTAGGAGAGCTTTACAGCAGTGGGATCCCAATGTAATGTTTCGGTGATTAGCCATCAGTCATCTCTTTGTGAAGCAGGAGCCGAAATCTAGGCGATATAAGGAGTGCGACTCCTCGCTAAAAATATGTGATAAATACCTGTCTCTGTTTCGTAAATGATTTATAAAAACATGGAACGCTTTTTTCATCTGCATATTATTATGTTAAATCTATGGGATGGTACCAAGCATTCCTTGAATGGATTTAGCACGCATACAGTCAGTTGAGCCTGAAGAAGCGCAGAGGCACCGCACGAGACCTTAAACCATAGTTTCTACACCACTGATTCTCAAATAAAGGGAAGTTCCCGACTTAATGGCATGAAGCCGTTGGGCGGGTGCAAAGCCATAAAATCTCAGCGCATGGTTTTAATCCCACACTTCAGCAAAATAAGAAGGCGGCGGGTCGTATATGTATTACGCACTACACGACGTTGCGACACATAACTAGCACTTTCTCTGGTAAAATCCCGCACATGACCTCAACCGAACTTATCAGGCCACCACAGATTCATTTAACAGGCGCCTGAACCCATCCCAAGTGGTTTCGACAGCATATTATGAGCTTGAGATCCTATTCAGCCACGAATAGGACAATGCTATCTACTTATATTCCTGTCCCTAGGTGGCACTAGTAGCAAGCGCCTGAATTTATGCTACACTGCATAGCTTGAAGCTGAGAACTGCGGCCTGTTCTTTGTCGACGCGGAAACAATGAGTGCTTCTGATGATCATGAAGAGCTAACCAATATACCCGAGAAACGCTTTGCAAGGAATACTGGAAAGCGTTTGCTGTTTGTACGGTTCGACAGGCACGATTATTGAAAGCGTTCATAAATACCTAGCATAATCTGAGGAAATGTCGAATGTGACTATACAGTATCTTTTGGAAGTAATCCTAAAACTAACAGATATTTTCTGCTCTGATAGGAAGCTTGCAACACTCCGATGCTATGGATACTGTACTAAAAACGTTCCAGTTATTCTGTGTGCAGCGCAGCATATAGAATAAAAAGCACAAATGCTGTTCAGACTCTCAGTTTTAATACGACAAGCGCACCTAAATATCTTTTTTCAGAATGAGAGGACAGGGATATTGCGTTTCTAGAAACGAAGGACCATTTCTGAATCATACGATGACTTCGCTAGAAGGCTGGCCAGTAGCAGATAGACTGAAACCGTGTCTCTGTGCGGCAAGGCGGTTCGGTTGGGACAACAGGCGCGGAACATGCGGCTTGCTGCAGAGCACGGGTGAGGGTGAGTCGGGCTGATCAGAGGTGAGCCAGGGTGAGTCGGGGTGAGCACCAGCGGGCGTGTGAGATAAAAAAGTGCGTGATGAGCGTGTCGGGTTACAGTGGCGCTGCGGCGCGCGGCCGGCCGGCGGGCGTTTCGTGCTGCACACCGCTCGGAGAGGGCAACAGGCAGACACCGGCAACGCTGAGAAAGCAGCGGGCACACAGAGCGCCGGCCGCCGGTTTACATTGGCTATGTGACGAGTGGCCGCTGCCGCCGGGCCCGGCGCGGCGATGGCGCTGCGCATGCTCAGTCGACTCGGGCGAGTCCAGCGAAAAACTCTTCATACGCAAGCTGAGTTTGCCGCGACGCGGGCTGTGCGGAGCTGCCGGGGTCACAGGTCAAGGTCAGAGAGGTCGCCGATACGCCGAGTCACGGCCGGACCACGGCAAGATCACGGCCAGGTCACGGCCTGGCCACGGCAGGGTCACTTCAAGGTCACGACGAGGTCACGGCGGCGGCGTTAGGTGACGGGCGCGCGATGGAGTGAGTCAACTGCGGGACACGGCACACAACAGCGTCGTCGAGGTTACGAGGTCACACAGGGCACGGGGTTACGGCACAGCACAAACTGCGGGTCACAGCAGACGGTTAGAACAGGCCAAACGGCATCTCTCTGCCCGTCGTCAGCCGTGAGGGAGGGGTGAGGTCACCACAGCAGCTGCCAGTTACCGCGCACACAGCACACCACAGGCGAGGACATCTACCGTTCGGATCATAGGCAACCCGCTCCGATGCAGATTTCTGCTTGGTCGTCTTGCGTCGCAAGCTAAATCCCCTGAAAAAGTCTCGCGCTGGACTTTTTTCTCCAGCCTCCAATTTCTGGCGGCGGGTTTCGACGGCTTTCGGTGAAAAATCAAAAGGGTTGCTTGCTGTTGCCATTTCGGGAGGTGCTGAAAACAGGGCACGGACATATAGCCATTGCTGGATGTAACACAACAATCATACTAAATTCACATTGGATCCCAGAAATTATAGTTTGACATCGAGCAACAGCAAATCGGTGGGTTTTCTAGCATTCTTTCTAGTCGAAGCAAAATGAGCACAAGCCAACTCATCTGAATATGATTTTAAAGAAGCATCGCTGGTAACTATAAACTTAGGATTAGCGCTTTAAGTTATTCAATGATTCATGTATAGTTACTACCAACACGAACATACATCAGGACCATAGTACTGCACTATTTGCTAACGACATGTTGAGAACACATAAATGACTACCTAACATGAATCCATGCACACCGTACAAAAGCAACAGTGGCTCGCGGCATGCCACAGTACAATGCAGGTTATAGTGCTTCTGCGTCCTAGTCTACAAGCGTGAAACTTGTAAGAGAGTATCTTTAATTTGTTTTCAGGCCGCATAGCAAGGGTGATGGCAATGGTATATAGTTCCTAGCTGTTATGCTATAATATTGAACTTTTTTCTCTTCATTTGCGGATTATCTCTGATATAGGTGCACATGTGGGTTTGATATACAAATCAGTGCAGCAGAGAGTCTTTACGATGTCACAGCAACGCACTACATAAGCAGGCCTACCAACCCCTTTACAAGCACTACACGTGAGGTGTTGCTAGCTCCTGCGTTTGACCATCTGGGGTTAAAACACTCTGCGACCATTCTACACATATTTGTACGCACTGGCAACTTTAAGCGTTATAGTTGACCAATAACATTACCATGGTCAACCACACTGCAAAGCGGTATCAACGAAAATTAACTGTCAGCAGCCACACACAGCATACTAATTCTACGCGCAGGTGTGCATCAAATTTATTTGACAGAACTAGACGCAGAGAGCAGCCCGGATTTGAGCAGCTGCAGCCTGCAGTCTCGCCCCAGCAGTGCGACACGCTAGATACGCTGAGTGGCCGGTCCGGCATGCTCGTCTCTTTCGGCGTGTGTGCGCGCGCGTGTATGTCGGTGTGTGAGAACAGCACAGTGACGCGTCGACCGGGCGGCGCGCGCCTACTTGAGTGGGCGACACGAACCACCTTCTCCATGCCGTTGACGGACACGGTGCGGAGAGCGCCAAAGTCGGCCCGCCGTCGCAGTCGGTCCCGCAGAAGCTCTCTGCCTACAGACGGCACCCAGGCGTCTGTCACGGCCGGGCGATACTCCCTATTTCCGGACATTGGTGTTGCAAGTAGGTATATTGTGTTTGTATTAGGATTGCATTTAAAAGGAAAATGTGAAATCCGTTACGGCAGCCGGTTGCCAGATTTAAGCTGCAAGGTGCACCAGGCAACGACTTTCCAATTCTTATCATTAACAGTTTTCACGATGGCTTTGTGCGTGGCTGAGAACTTTCTTACTGATAATTATCTTACTGATATTTTAGTCCCCTCCCTGAGGTTTTAGAAAACAAATGCTTCAGGAATAACTTTTATATGCAATTTTTGGCCAGAAATGCTCACCGTATTTTTTAAAATACGTTAGCAAGACAATTTTTTTTTACAATACTTAAAGGTTTGTTGTAATGAGGATGACAAGGATTGAAAAGCTAGTTTTGATGCCATATTACTCCATATATTAACAATCAACAATACTAAGACTCGCACATATACGCAATCTCAGTCTGCGCATATACGCAGTCTCAGTATTACATATTTCGTAGATGGTGCCGTCTGGTGCTGCCATCTATATGATTTCCTCTCTGTATTAATACACAGATGGCATCGTCAGGTAGTGCCCTCTGTCTGGTTTGCTCTCTATCTGTTGGCACCCTCTACATCCCTCTACATCATAATTAGTCGTCGAAGCGGTGAGTCACGATGGAGAGATGCATCCAAAATGGCCACAGCCATGAAGTTGCCAGATATAGTATGAAATCGAACAATTTATTAAATGAATATTTTCTTTCAGTATGTGCTTTATTGTACTGTTATGGTTGAATCTACAAAACAAGTTCATGTAAATAATTAAAAGTATTTATCTCAGTTTCTTTCTTGGAAGGTATAATGTACTAAAACATCCATACCCAAGAATTCATTAAGGTTCTTCTCAGTAAGATAATTCTCAGCCACGTAAAAATTCATCGTGAAAACGGCTATTATTATTATCTACTATCATTATATACTATCATTATATCTTATTTTTATCATATAAGAAATAAGTAACAGCCAAGTTACCTTTCAAGAAAAATTATTATTTTGTGTTACCCTGCGCCTTGCCGGTACTCAGCACCACCTTTGTCGTACCGGGGGAGAGGGCTCTTTTACGCCGTCATTTAACACGTCCTTTATTAGACGTAGACCAACACAACATAGAGTTCGAAGGCTCATGAAAAAAACGTTCTATATTTTTTTAGGTCGAAATTGAGTTCTTTACAGGTCACCAAATACCAATTTCTCCAGTCTTATGACTTCGTTTCAAACATTTCCATATATCTCGGTAACTATATTAACTACAAACAAACGGAGCTCAAGCAATCGATAGAATTGAAATTTGCTTTCATAGGTCAGTCCTCAGACTTGACCTCAGGTCAATCGTATAAGCTACAGAGGTAACAAACCAGAGTAAAAAGGTAGTAAAAAGCTTATTTTTGGCAAATGTTGCTTGCACAAATAACTTTTGCACTAAGACAGATAACGAAATACTGTTTACGCCATCGGATTTGTCTTCTCAAGGCCCTTTGCATGACGATCAATTTATTGAATAAATTTAATACAATTTAACCTCAGGTCAAAGCCAAGTGGTGACTCAAGTAGGTCATGTTGCATATTGGGAGACGCGTCGCGACGAGACAAACACAATGCCGCCAATAAAATTTCTGCATTTTCTTGTATGTTATTTACGTGTTATTGATACAAAATTGATTATGACCTTGTATGACCTCAAATGACCATATAGGGTTAACTGAACAAAGCTTACACTTAGATCATCAAGAATATCCTGCAATGACATGATCCAGAAGTAGTTAGACTAATGGGAAATTCCAAGACAAATCACCAAGGCTAGGGTGAAATAAGGTACCACACCTCCGATTTCGCTGCTAAGTGGTGTATGATATTATTCTGGGTTCTAATTTTGATTTCAATTCTATTTTCGCTATTTTTTGCGATTAGTGCCGCCATTTTCCGCTTTTTGTAAACAACTGGGGGCACTAATAAAAGACTACCTCCCAGCACGGTGCGAGGTAATGTCATGTCAGTTGCAAACAGACATTATACAACGATACTTTATGGAGAAGTATCGTGAGTAAGTTACATAAGCTTGAGTGAAATTAACGAAAGGCAGTATACCGTAACAACACAATTAGCCTCAATTTTAAATTAGCGAATAGTCCGTTTACTGAAAATGTCAGCATCGCATTATCACCATCACATATCAACAACAATGCGGTATTTTTTCTTTAAGCTACCGCCACTACAGCATGGCATTACAACATCATTGGAATAAATATGGGTTTCCCTAAAAAAATATTAAAATGTGAGCTACAGATAGGCATTTGTATATTGCAATTATTTAAGAAGACAACTCTCATGCGTGACAAAACATGTAGTGAAATTGTATTGGAAAACCATACTAAATTTGAAGACTTGTATTATCCAGTGTTTGACGACTTAAAATATAAATTTTGGAGATAAATACAACAGTTTTGCCGAGTTTATGTTTTTTCATAACAAAAGTAGATAATGAAAAACGCAATTTCAGGGCAAAGATTCAAACAGGAATCAACATTTCAAACCCACGGCCTTAGTTTTTTATTTGATATTTTACACCCGTGTGGTAGAGGTGTCAGGTCAATAACATAATTAAATATTATCCATATATTTTTGTATATATTTAAGGTTAGTTAATGACACCAGACAAACACACTGCTAAATTTGTGAACCTAATCGTCAGCGTTAAATGAGTCACAAGTACAACCGGTCACAGGTCTATCAATTAGTTTCTAGTATATTATTGATTTAGAACGCTTACTACCGCTTTATTTATAAGAGTTGAGGGTATAGGAGGTCAGGGTGTCACTATAAGATCCTTTATCACCGTTACGAGCTATGTTCTGCCGAGCACTAGCCTCGGAGCTGGCAGGGTGAACGCTCCCGTCAAGATCGCGGAACACAACAACACGCTGCGCCCGATCTGCAAGGTATAATACACACCTGTTACAATGTGTGACACGTGATTTTCGGGTGTCCAGCGCGTGCTAGAAAAGCAGACATGCTATATGCAGCGAGTATGAGGGTATAATTTAAGAAAACGCAGTGAAAAATGGGACACAGCATAAGATTGATCTACACACTCTACAGCTTACACTGATCATTCACAGCATTACTATCCCCAAATGTGTCCGTAATCCATTTGTTGATGAATAATGCAAATAAGCTGTGACAAAATATGCCGACCTATCCACCTATCGGGCTCCCAGTATTGTAGTTGGATCAATGTCCAGCCTGGCATAGTATTGTGATGCTCCACTGTCATGGTTACAGGCGGAAACACTACCGCTGGTGACGTCACGGCTTGTCAACTTGTTATCCCTCTAATAGGCATCCGTTTGATAGTCAGTCCAATGTGACATCAAGGGGCATTTTCATCTGCTACATCATAGAGGTGCAGTTTTGCGATTAGAGGTTCTTGGGTTTGCAATGCAGCACCATTTTATCTAGCTTTGTTCAGTGATGGCGCCACTCATGCTTATCCTCACAAGTGCACACTTCCGCGAAGATGACGCTGTGCTTTGTTCACTCTCTTGGCACGTCGCTGATCAGTCATTGAAGCCGTTGGTATGCAGTGCATTGTACCGCTCCGCAGTCAGCTTCCTCGAACCGAAGCACGTATTACAAAGTCCTATCCCGACCGAAGCACTTCATAACACCGCGGCAAAGCTGCTGGCCGGCTGAACTGCCCCGCCGGCCAGACGACCGGCCGGCTTCCGTGATGGCTCAGCTGACAGCAGCGGACAGGGCGCACAGAGGTCAGGTGACCCCCCCCCCCTCTGAACCGCCGGGGGGCAGACTGACCTGAGGAGGAAGATGAGCCCCTGCCCAGCGAGGCGGGAGGAGGGTTCAGGGTCCGTGGCGTCGAGCCCTGTCGCCGCGACAGCTGAGAGGAAGAGGACGCCGACGACGCTTGCAAGTCGTTCGACGAGCTGAAAATGAGACATCAACAATATGACACCAATTTCCACTTCTGTCTCATACAGATGCCAAGTCTATCTGTTATATCTAAGCAGGAAGCCTGAGAAATACACAGATATTGGAACAAAATAGTTATCATGGCCTTGAATCACTGCGTGAACAAGAAAATCAAGAATACCATAGAGCATAAGTCAAGCCTAAGATGGCAGGCAATGATGCCGCAAAATAACAAATATCAGGTGCCAATTGTATTCTGGCCATTTAGCAGATACAGCACAGTTTTCAAACAACCCACAAAAGCAAAAATAATTTAACATCCATTATATCTACAAGACCTGCATATTATCAACAAAACAAAAACGCAGCATATCTGTCACATAAAGCAGGTCTCAAGATCATATTCACTATTAATTCGACTGAAACAAGACAATCACACATAATCATGCATCTGCACAATGAGTCGATCATTCAAGTTCAAAAGGTATCAGTTTCAGCATTAAGTGCTTGCTACACTTATATATTTCTGGCTTCTTTTGCGACGCAAACAATATTGGATCAATCGACGCTTGATAGATTCTGTCTCGGATCTGGTTTTTGTGATACCGTCGGCAGTAGAAACCAGCATGAGTCGTTTGGTTGGTACAAATTACGTTCGTACAAAGCCTATAGCAGTGTTGATGTCATAGCAGCGATGATATTGATGGCGTTGATGTGGCCGTGCAGTACGCTCACCCATGATTGTTTGTTCTGAAGCCCGGTCCATCTGTGGGCCTGATGAGCGGCACGCAGTTGGAATCAGAGTCGTGCTCTGTAACAAGCACGGCGCCGGTGTCAGAGAAACTGTCAGGCAGAACAACTGTTCTCGGGTCCCCGTATACTAGTAGGAGTAGTATAATTATACTAGCACACGGTACACTGAGTTCTCTTCATCCGGGATTCAACACGTGCCGGGGTCACCAACTTCAGCCCCAAAATGATAGACCTGTACTCTGTAGAGCGCAGGTCTCGAACATTCTGCTTCCTCAACTTAGCATAAAACCTCCGAACTCAGATAAAACCATTAACAATGACAGACAAGTTTCAAACGACGTCAACTTTGTGGATCCCGCACAGGGTTGGACGGGTTCTGGACGATGTCTCTGAAGCCACACGAACCTTTATCGCAAGATAACACCACCGAACTGCGACCAACAGGCAGGCACAGACCGACGGCCGTCACTCGAGTCGGCTGCTGGTTAGCCACTGGGTATGTTTGAGCAGTAATAGGACTAAGTGTATGACGAAGGTGTACCCAATGAAGGTGACATTTTACATTGCAATGGTGGCAGTCAATGGTTTCGGTCAGGCTCAAAATGTATTCAAGTATGTTTTCCTCATCTGTCCATATATTGAGAAAATATGGAGCACGCGCTGGAATTTTTGCAGATGTGTTGTGGACTTTACCAACCAGAATGGTGCTCTTCTTACGTGTCTCACGACAACTATTAGATACCCATATAAGGAGCGCAACAGCTTGTAAACACCATTATTTTGTGCGCTTTACCCGCCCGTCATATGGAATGCAGCTCTGATGCAGCGCAGCTGATATATTGATCACATTTATGTTTATTTACAGGCTGCTTCTCTTAATGATAATATTTTAGCTTGATAATAATTAGATAATTACTTTAAGAACTTGAGCGGAAATCGGAACTACTCACTGCGATAGCCGCGAATCCGATCGAATAATGTGTAAAATTAATTGGGAATTTTTATTATAAGATTTTTGACAATTTAACACCTAAAGAAAGCATAACATTCCGAAAAAAACTCTGTTTACCCAAGTACTTTAACGCAACATTAACCACCGTTATTAGTTATGAGTTTAGTTAACTATACCCCTATCTCTTAGACTTCTATTTACGGGACTAAATAGCAACAAAATAAAATAATTATACTATTTTAATCGTTAAAACATTCATTAGTTTAAATTTTAAACATAATAACATTGTATTTAATTTAAAACTATATGATCTTGTGAATGATATAATTTCTAAATATACTAATAAAATAGAGATAAAAGTAAATTTCAGCAAGCTAAGTAAAACCAAGCAGGCAACGAAAAAGGTAAAACATTCAGGACATTGCACAAGAGAGACTGTTAGTGGATTGCGTATGCAGTATTTTGGGAAAATAAACTAAAAATAGCAAATGCAGACGACGTGTGACTTCTCTCGGTGTAGAAGAAACAGACAAGTGTAAAACAGCACATGTAGTTACTATTTCTTTGGACCACGATACACACAACACACATCATTCGAATACTTTATCCACATGTAGATATTTCATAAGCTAAAATACACATGTAAACTGAAAACAGAAAACCGAACGATGGCTAACTCGGTCCACAAAATGGTCTAAAACAAAATGACAGATCTTGTGTATGACGTTGGACAATGTACGAAAAAAGACTCATTTACGGTCGTGAGATATTGCTTTCCTAAATGGAAGTCTTTTTGATATTGCCACTCTAATACTGGAACGATTATCTGAAACAAAGAAGAGGATATCAAATTAATAAACAGAAGCAGGTCAGTTCACACAGTCAGGATCAAACCTAATCCAGTTTACTTAACAGAAGCCTGAAAACGGACGTAAATTTGAACAGCACGTTATAAAGCAACAAAGACTACACAAAGCGGTTTATTATCAAATTATGTATGAAGCCGGCGTTGTTAAAACAGTTAAAATTAAAATTAAAAGTACCCCAAGGCTAAACCAAAATAACATGAGTATAACAACACCTTTTCACATAGAATATCATTTATGTGGAGCTAAATGTAAACATAGTGTATGTTATTTTATTAAACTTGAATCTCGCTATGAATGAACATCATTGTGTTGTTCATGTTACCTGTATTATATGTTTATATGTGCCTTAGTTACTCATTATAAACAATTAAAAGCCGTTTTGACAAAAAAGTTTGCACTGAGAGGATAATCCTTCAAAGGATTTTAAGAATTCCAAGGTTTTTTAATGTTTTGATGCGTTGGTAAGATTCATGATTTAGTTTTGCATGCAATTGTTTGCTAGAAATGCTCCCTGGGGAACATTTTTATCAACAAATTGCATTTGAAAATCATTTAATTTTATTTACAAAAAAATCAAATAATTTAAGCCTTAAAAACTTAATAATGATATCCTCACAGCGCAGAATCTGTCTTGAAAACCGCCTTTGTTACAGTAATGTATTGTGTAGTGTGCTATATTAATATTATAGCTGTTCATCTTATCTGTTTTGTTACTGATTGACCCGCAAAGAGGAGGTCGCTCCTCCAAATTTGTAGGTAATATGTTCAAAACGCATAGGGATAACCTAAAACTAAATATATCTTAAAAATATGACTTGACCACATTTAGGAAAAAGTTGGTTTCAATCCCATGTCAGATCACGTTACATTTGTGGGATTTCCACGGGCCTCAAGTTAATTCCAATCAAACTGCGAATCCGAATTTTGTCGTTAATTCGAATCATCTGCGGCAATGAAAATAGCAGTTCTTTAAAGTTTTTAATTCGGTTTCACCTGTATTGTGGGCAATAGGGAGGGTTTTGACTAAAGTGACGTCACTGACTTTCCCCTTTCTGCCTGTCTGCCGGGGATTGTAAGAAGACACAATCGTCGTGTTTGTGCTAAGTGGTAGGTTTAGACCACTTTTGCATCTTTTATTAGCTACAGTTTGTTGTAATGCACACTTTTTGTGCTCTGTTTTCTTTTGTACGAAAGTTATTGATGTCTTCCCGACCAAGTTAAAAAAATGCTGGTGACGCGTGGCCTTTCTTCCATGCTAAATTACGGTGATGATTTGAAGGTTGTGCTCGTGTTTTTGATCTGTACTTTAAGAAGCTTTCAGTATTCATTAAAACAAATAACAAAACATATGTAATTGATTGTGTAGTCAGACCATCAGTTCTAGATGTCAGCTTTATAGCACGTGCCGCTGGACTTCCTGCAATATTTTTGAAATAGCAGAACCCGGCCCCATTATATAATTACAACATATTTATATAGCTGTTAATACTGTGTTTAAACTAATACAACTTTTATTTTTTGGCTGCCTAAATAATTAAGCAAATGTCTGAAGTGTCAAAAGCAAGGTTTATGAACAGGACACCGGCAGACTCCAAGATATTACTAGAAGTAGCACATGATCTACGAATATATAGCCTGCTGTATGAAAAAATACCGGCCTAAGCAGTAAGCAGACAAGCTAAGCATTGCTATTTTATTGAGAAAACCTTTTAGCAAGTACTTCATAATTGTTATTCAATAAGTTTTCATCACACAATTCCGCTCATGCTATGAAAGAGTTGCACATGGTATGTCTTCACCGCTGAACTATAAACAGATGGAACGCACATTGGCCCGAAAGTCCCTTCTGACGGCGGCGGCCATTTTTGCGTGGCAAGAAAAGTCGGCGGCTAGTGTTAAAAGATAGGCATTGGGGAGCATTGGTAGACATTTTTCAATATAATGAGCGAATTACTGGCTGTAGAGCAATGAGAGTACCACTGCCTCGTTCCAAATGGAATGTTAAATGTATAATGATTCTAGGGGCTAAAAATATTGAAAAGCAAATATTTACACCTAAATTTATTTTGCATTCAATTTGGAACGTAGTAGTGGTACTGCCACTGCGCTACGATCAGTAATTCGTTCAATATTTTGAGCGATGTCTGCCGGTGCGCCAAAGCGCCTATCTTTAACACTATAGCTGCCGACTTTTCTTGCCACGCAAAACATGGCCGCCGCCGTCAGACAGCTGGGCCAATAGGATCTCACTGCCATAACCTCCCTGTGGTCTACACTTAATCAGAAAACTCTGAATTATCGCCCGCCGATTATAATTACTGAAGGCTGCAGCGCCCATGGTAACGCGTAGTTAATTCCAATTAGCGGCAGGATTTAATTCAAATTAGCTAATACGAGTTAGTCGACGGCTCATGGACTGAGGTAAGTGACAGCACAAGGCTTTAACGGCGCGCGGAGGTGCCCGATAGACCCCAGCAGCTGCGGCGTCAATTTTATGTACGATCGCGACATTGTATGCTTCATTTAAACTGCGCCCCCGCGGTGGGGTCACCAGCCGAACGCGCCCCGCAGGGGTGGGGGGCATATATTGCCCTCTGGTTATCTTACAAACCACTAACCGCAGCGGAAGCCTTGCAGATGCGTTCATAGCATGTTTTCAATTTTCCGAAAAGGTCAATTGAACCGAAAAATGTTTGATTCTTTTTAGTTAAATATTCCGTTCAAAGCGCTAAATTGGGACCAATATCGCACTGAGTCGTCGCAAAGATATAAAGCATCTCCTGCATTAAGCAGAAGGGAAAACGTAAGCAAAGGTCATGGTTAAGGTCAGGTTACACAAGGTCACCGTAGGCAAGAGGTCTACGAAAATTATGCGACACATGTTATGAGGGGTGTTTTATACGTATAGTTTTGATAGAAGCATTCATTTTTACGGCTTGACCTCATAAAAGGTCAATGCCAGGTCAAATAAGGTTTAATTTTAAAAATGATTAACCGAAATAAGAATGAATGTTTTTAGACATATTTTGTCCGAGTAATACAGAAGTGACGTATATTTGTCTGTATCTTTTTTTAGATGACGTCATGAGTTACCAACACTTAGGGAGCCATAAGTCAGGCAAATACAAAGCTATTGGTTTGAAATTCGGTTTGAGTATTTTTCATGCAAAGTTGTAATACAATACTCCGTTTTTTAAGAAAAAACTGAAAATAGTTTGTTTTCAAAAGCATGTTTTGAAAAAATGTATTTTTATTTTTGGGTCAGAAAATAAACATTTTGAAAATCAGAGAAAGTCATCTAGTAGAAAATGCGTTTTTATTTCTTTTGACGAGTTTGAATTTCATTTTGCTACATTTCTAGCATGTCTACGATTTGTTAAACATTTGTAGTTTTTCCATCAAAAATGGCTTGACATGACGTCATTTAAACGTCATTATCTCAAAAAGTTATCAACTGATTTCAACTAAATTTTCTGTGAAAACTTAAATTGGTACTTTGTCAGGCGCTGTAAGCTCAACGTCGATATCTTGTACCGTTTTGGAGTTATTGAGAAAATCCGGGAGGGTGGGGACAAATATTGCCCCTTCCAGCGGGGCGCGTGTTAACTGTCAATACAAAATATATTTCAAACAGAAACGCCTCAGAGTTCAGTACTCACATATTTTCATGTTGATATATGGGATAAGGAGGAGACTTGCTTTTCATACAAAAAGTCAAAGAGTCTAGAGCTGCACACGGTCACACGCACCAAGCAGGATATTATCAAACAACATAAATAATAATAAGCGATGCAATGGTAGCTCATGGAACTGTTTAGAGACAAATAATACCGGACCATCCGTTATTGTACAGCTTATATCTTTGGCTCATAATTCCCGACATGCCTGATGCCACCCAAATTTTAATTATGAAAACTATTAGCGCTGTAAAGACATTACTTTTAAGGTATCATTTTTTTATTTTTTGACAAATAAGCTTCAGGAAGAGCTATTTCAAGATTTTTTTTCTACAAATAACAAAATTGCATTTAAAAACTCATTTTGAAGCTTATTTATCACACCATCAAAGCATATTATGCTTAAAAATGATAACCTCACAGCTCTGAAATCCATCGTGAAAACGGTTACTATTACGAACTATGTTAGCTGCCATACAAGCAGGTCAGTGCACTGACCAGTGAGCGTTTCAATTCCAGTGCGGACTGCTCCTGACATGAAACATGTCAAAGGGCTAACTTTGCAATGGAGGCAAATTTTAACTCAGCCTATTCTAATGAGGGTAGAAAACACAAAGTCATTAAGCTTATTTAGACTGACTAGGTAGCGTGAATGCATCTCTAAAGACTAGGGGAAAAGATGAAATACGTCTCCAGGTATGATGGTCAGGCGGTAAACTTCTGCGTTAGAGAAAAGCGTTAAAATGGCTTGTATGACGAAAATGTGTGAATATTTTTTGTAGAAAAAGAACTTCAGACAACGAAAATATCGCATACCTCCAACTAGTATTGGTACCGAGGTATGACAACACTATTTTGATGATTGTGTAATATTAGTTTATTCCTAGTGAAAGGAAGGCAATAGGACATGCATCCTGGAATGGGGAATACAACACGAGCACATTATTTGGTAGCACACTGGTCGATGTGAGAAAGTAATAATTGACCCCAGGGAAGTTTGAGGGCAATCGCCCGGTGCTGGGGAGGGGATATTTTCGAGAACAATAGCCCTGTGTTGGGTAGGGAAGCATAAGGGAAGTGTATCTCTATAGTTAGAAGGGGAGGCGAAGCGTGCGGCGTGGGTTGGCACTAACAAGGCTACAAAGGGTGTATATTAGCAGTGTCAGCGGTGCCAGCGGGGCGGCCGGTGCCACGGCGGGTGCCACGGCCGGTGCCACGGATGGTGCCAGTGCCAGTCTCAGTACCTCTGATGTGTGGGGTGGGCGGTGGAAGGGACGTCTCTTTGCGCTTGGCGGCCGCCTGCTTCAGAAGATCGTACACGGGGTCAGTGGCCTCCGCTCCGGCTAGTGGAACAGAACAGACGCGCTTTGGTAGACCTCACAGCTCTCCACAGACACGGCGTCGATTCCTTCTACTTCTAGACGCAGCATGAATCGGGCGAGTATGACACTTGTGTCATATGTGCGTACACCTGTTTACACACGTGGCACTTGTGACACGTGTTTCTTAGACATGATATCGACCAAATGAAAATATAACAGGAAAACAACAGTTAGAAGAATACAAAGTAGACTACCAAACAAACACGAACCATTTTAAAATGTTATAAGTGTTGAAAAAATAACGCAATAATAAGCTTGTTGAAATTAACGTACAAATGAAGCAGTACAGATATATTTGTTTCTATTCGTATTGCAAATACGAATCGACTGTACAGGGAGAACGGGGTAAGTTGAGCATAGTGGAAAGTTGATCCAACCCCTTTATTGGGCCAGTTTAAAGCACAGGAAGGACGATAGTGCCATCCATGGAACGGTCTTCGAAGTTCGAACCCAACCTTTCCAGTGTTGACAGCGTTTCGGTGTGGCTGTTTATTCCGAAGTTGTGAGAAAAAACGTAAAATATTGGCTGCAGACAAAACAATATGAGGTCTACGGTGATTATTTTCATTCTTCTCTTGGCTGAGGAAGAATGTTGAGTTCTCCCATAGAGGTAGGAAGGACCCTTAAGCAAAAAACATGCAGGTTGAATTCTCGCGCTTTGTAGCGTGAGTGGCACAGCGCGGAAGAAGATGCACTGACAATATTGGGGCAAGTTGAGCAATCACGATCGGGATAAGTTGAGCCAGGCTCAGCTGCTTGTATATATGTGCTGATGTGCTAACGGCTTCCTTTTATCTCCGTGACTGCCATATTTGGTACACATATATGCTGCAAGGACGTTCGGATGCAACATGCCAACAGTAGCAACATACTTGAGAAAATAAATGGAATGTACAATGGTCGAAGGGTATGCCTTCCTGTGCTTACATTACCTCGATCATTCACCCCAAATTTTGATTGATGAAATTGGCTGAGGGAAAGTGTTGCAGGATATAATTGTTGAGGACAGTCTGATAAAGCGTTGTAAAGCTCATTTTTAAAAGAAATATGCAAGCACCAGAGCTCCATTTATAAAACTCTTCCGTTTTGATCGCCTTACCCCGTAGGCTGGTTCAACTTACCCGGTCATTGGGGGAAATTGTGCCAAGTGATCTACCGTCATTGAAACGTCCATGCAGCCTTTGCTTCTGCAGGTAAAATAAAACTCTCGCTCTCAGTTTGTAGCTAAATGATGGGGGTGGTAGGAGAAACTACTGAAGTTGCCTTATATCTAAGCGTCACAAGGAAAATAGTAAAAATGGCTCATCTTATCCCGTTCTCCCTACTACAGCATGAGTGTATTGAACATAATTTTTCTGGAACAGTTTAGACGAAAACCGCACAACGTAATTGAAGTGTACACGCAGATAGCAAATATGTGAAATCACAAATCGAGCCTGCGGCGATACACTGCGCCGCAGTTCACCAAAAACATCTGGGAAGTAAGTTTTATTGCATACTGTTCCGGTCAAGATATTGCTGAAGACAGGTATGCAAAGTTTGATTGGCATATATAAGCCAGTAAAACGCTTTTTGGAGCGAAGTCCGAGCGGAAGAGCATTGCGATAAATTTGCCATGATATCCTATCTCGAACTTCCGGCCAAACGGAGTAAACGTTATAAGCACTGCCTGCTTCATATGATACATCAATGCTTAGAACAAATTTAATTGACTATGAAAGGCTTTACCAGCCCAAGATATGACGACAAAAAGCATAAATTCTAACTTTGTAGGCAAATTATAACTTTCATGTGCACATTTTGTGCTCAACGTAAAATTGAATTAATGTGTCAATAAAAGCCCAGTCTCAATCGGAACAGTGGCTGCAAAGTTATCACTTCCCAAAAGCGTCACGTGCAGGTGTGTCGGGCCGGGTCGAATGAAAATGTGTCTAGTAAGTTGAAGAGAAACCTCGCGGCGCTTCGCACCCGCTCGGTATATAAATTACGTAAGATATCTGCTACACAATCTCAATCAAATGCCATGCTTACGAAATCAGTATTCACTTACCAATACAACTAAACGCTACAAGATTACATGGCCAATATGCATCGCCTTTATTTGAAATTACATTTAAAAACTGAAATTCTGCTGATCCGCGATATAGCAATGACCGATCAGTATTTCTAATCTCGAATACCCGACAGCGTCCGGAAACCTTCGCAGCCAAATTAGTTCTCTGCGTTAAAATCACGTCTGCGATGACCCCGATCGGCTAACGTGACTAGGCTGAGCGCGCACTGGACGCACACACAGACGCGTAACAGGTGTGCCGCGGCGTCCGGCCTGCTGTGTGACCTCGGCCATCGATCCCGCCCTACACAGCCGGGCTGCCGGCTATCGACGTTCCCCGGCCGCCGAACCACACCAGCCGGGCAGCGGCGATCGCGCTTAGGACCCGCACTCACATGCGACGCAAGCCGAGGTCAGCCCTCAGCCTCATGAGAAAAATCTGGACTAGAGTGACGGTATTTTAATCCACACCCACAATGCGATGCTTGAGCCACAAGTGCCGGCGTCAGAACCAGTCATATGCAGTAGGTATTGGCTACAGGTTGGCTTATACAAGGAATTTATGAGTAGTTTTATGTCTAGTGTATTTTGTTTATGTTTTATTTTGTGTAGCATGCCTACATGCATGTCTCGTTGTCATTAAATCTTAAGAACATCGCTTTCACTGCATTAGAAAGTCTTCTGATCGTGGACACGTCAGTTGCCTGACAACAGAGGGACATCAGCTCACAGCGCCACACCTGTTACGACCAGCGGCTGTGATTGGCCGCAGCTGGGCCGGCTGGGCCACTCACTGGGGTCCTCGGCTCCCTCGATGAAGCGGGTCTCCAGCTCGGAGGTGGACTTTTGGCGGCGCAGCAGGCGCGACTTGGGCTGACAGCGCGGTACGCCACTCTGACAGTCGCCGTGAACGTTCATCTTACACAGCCGACACTTGAGGCCCTGGCGCGTGTGACCTGCGGGCGACACAGGCGGAGGGTCAGGCTAGGCAGCACGTGACCTGTGGCCAGGGTGACAGTTGCTATGCGGCACCCTGCGGACAGGGATACAGGCGACGTTTGAGACCTTGAGGTCAGGAGAACAGTCGACAGTTAAGATCCTGGCGCGTGTGACCTGTCGGCAAGCATCAGTCAGCAGACTCACAGACTATCGGAATTCATGAAATGAGTTAGGAATGTCTGTTTTATATCAGTGAAATGGTATATAAAATTTTACGTTGGTACTTGAGATGATTTATGCATTGTACGGAGTCAGGTAATCGACACATACAATGGGCCATTCTCAGACATCCGTCAATAATATGGTCTCAGTATATGTATAAGGAAATACAATTTAAGCCCTCGAAACAAACTTCATCTCTCGACACATTTCGAAAAAATACACATTATGCCATGATTAACCACAAGGTTTGCTGAATTGCGTCTCGGATCTTGGCTTTGAGCGACTGCCTGGGTGTCGTCCAAACACAACGGCTTGAAGGACCAACCGTTGTATTCCATCGATATGCGTTCCTCCTCCATCGCCGGTTTACGTTATAGGGTGGGGCCGTCCACTGCGCTTCTGCCGTCCGGCGCCTGATCGCCGGACGACACAATTTAACATTAGAGCCTATGGGAAGGCAGCTGATTCACACCTAATCTCCCGGGTTTGAGTCCCGAGGACGGCGATGCCGCGTTCCCCATACACTCTAATGTTAACTTCTGTCGTTCGTCGATTAGGCGCTGAGCGGCAGAGGTCCAGTGGACGGACTCCTTTAGTGGTCCCCCCTTCTCCACAGTCCACACCCCTCCGGTACTCAAGCCAAAGTTCTCGGCTTCAAGCCATGCGGTACAGCCTAACTTCAGACGTTCACTACTAGCGCCATCTAGGTGCAGGAATATCGAGTGTACATGTGTAGAGCGGAGCTGAGCATCATTTAGCATACATTGGTTTCGATGTTCTGTGACGTAGAGACAGTGTGACAGAAACTGGGATGGATGATGTGCATTGGGCGCCATCATCAAACAAACCGGTCTTAATTTCTCTCTCAGCATCTTCATCGCTTTATTCTCGCCGGAAATTCCCGCTGGCCCGTGTGGAGCAGCACTTAACCCACTAACCCCATTTAAAGTGTCTGCGATATAAGAATAGTTACCAAGTTGTTATCATCAATGAAGCGTGGTACGTGCCTAGCCAGCGGACATCAATATTATGACAGATTGGCAGGAATAAATGTTCAAACCTGCTGATAAAGTCGTTTTAGCCTCATCCAGCGCGTGCTACTATGGCATCCAGCATCGCATCGTGAGGCTGATTGCGCATGTCCGGCTGCTATCGCTTCCAGCATCCGTCATATCCATTGCATCCGTCACATCCGTCACATCCGTCACATCCGACATGCCCGACATATCCGTCACATCTATCACATATGTTATGTCATATCCGTCATATCTGTCATATCCGTCATATCCGTCATATCCGTCATATCCGTCATATCGGTCATATCCGTCACATCCGTCACATTTGTCACATTTGTCACATTCCTAATATTCATCACCTCCGTTATATCCGTAAAATCCATCAAATCCGTCACTTCCGCCACATCCGTCACATCCGTCACTTCCGTCACTTCCGTCACTTCCGTCACATCCGTCACTTCCGTCACGGCGGCTCGGGTGTGCCGGACTACCGCTGTTGCTCGGGGTGATGTATACCGGCCGTCACATGTCCATGGTTCCTGGACCCGCCGCTAGAGCGTGCTGGTGTCGTGTCACCCGCGGCACGCCCCAGGATTAGGGCGTGCTCGTCCCAGGATCAGAGCGTGCTCGGCCCAACATCAGGACGTGCTCGGCCCAGCATCAGGGCGTGCTGGGCCCAACATCAGGACGTGCTCAGCCCAACATCAGGACGTGCTCGGCCCAGCATCAGGACGTGCTCGGCCCAGCATCAGGACGTGCTCGGCCCACCATCAGGGCGTGCTCGGCCCAGCATCAGGGCGTGCTCAGACCAGCGGTGCAGCTCACGACACTGACCTGAGCTGAGCTCAGTGGAATCCCGCGGGTCCCCGGAATCTC
>JARBER010226477.1:0-13501 GCA_030265075.1 Balanus glandula | reverse complement strand
GAGTCACGTGGTGTTTCTGTTCCTTGCCGCATGGTAGCGCTAGTAGTACTGCCGCGCAGGGGCGGTAGTAGGATTTAGGTGCCCCGTCCCGGCCGGCCGGAGGTGCTGGGTAGCAAGTGCTGGGGACTGTACATGAATTTGTATATTTTAGCACAACAAAAATTAAAATAGGCTTGACCGGCGCGGTGCTGGGAAGATATATTTACCCCCCCCCCCCTCACGGATTTTCTCCACAACTCATAACTTAACTATGCAAGCTATCTATGTGAAACTTGCTGTACCTTATGAATGTTACGGCTTCGGTAAAACAATTCATCGAAATAAGTGGGGTATAGTTTGGGAGCACTGAACTCCATAGAGATGGAACACGCATCGGCTGAAAATCCTGTCCCACGGCGGCGGCCATTTTGTGATGGGCAACAGAATCAGCTGCTATTGTTAACCCTAACATTACTGCAGGGGATTCGCCCCAGGGTAATAGAACAACTTAGCCCGCTCACGAATTGCAGAGGGTGGTGGTAATTTACCCCCCCCCCCTCCCCGATATCTCGAAAACTACGCTACGTAAAGACAAGCGGCAAATGACGTTTGGTAGCTTGATACAAGGTCCATCGAAAGTAGTCAGAAACTATGCTGGAAAGAAACAAACGAAAAAAGCAGTCGCCAGCCATTGAAATTTGCAATCAACAAGTAGCAGCATGTCCCTAAGTTTGATCTCGGTTCAATATGTAAGGCTCCAGAGGTCATCAAAGTAAAAAATACTGCTTGTCTGCAAAAAAAAAACGCTAAAAACGTTACCCGCCACCGACTGGGGTATTTTGCCACCCGCTACCCGCTGGGGGGTGCTAAAAGTGGCACCCCTGCTATTTTTCAAACTAAAGACCGCAGCCGTGCAAGGTGGCAATCGAAAGGTCTCAATGAGCTTAGTCTGATTTAGGCTTGATATTTGTTTTTTAAGGTCACAGGTCAGGTCAAGGTCAGCTCGAAGTTCAAATTTGATGTATGTTTTGTTTTGTTACCATAAGTTCACTGCAATGCTTCATATTGCCACTATGGTCACACAACTTGTTCTCAAAGGTATAATATATATCTCTTATGAGGAAAAGTAAAATTTAAAGCAAAAGGTCAAGGTCAGGTCACGCAAGGTCACTGATAGTAAAAGGTCTACGAATGTCACGCAACACACGTTTCATGGATTATTTTTGCACGTATAATTCGATAGAATGGACCATTTTTACAATCTGACTTCATGTAAGGTCAAGGTCAGGTGAAAAAAGGTCAAATTTTGAAGATTTTTTTTAATGAATAAGGCATGTCTGTGTCAGTTTTGACTCAGAAAAACAGTAGTGACATTTATTTGACTATTAGGTCAAAAATATATAATAAGTGCACTTGTAAAAAATGATGTAATAAGTTTCATTCACTTGGGGAGGCGTAACTCAGCCAAAAACGGAGATATTGTTTTGAAATTTGGTTTTAGTATTGTAACAGCATTGTTTTCTGACACATATTCCGGATTTGTAATATCATAATTTATTTTTTGTTTGGATTTTTTTTCGAAAAAAAATTGATTCTTTTGGGTTCAAAATTCCAAACTTTGAAAATCTGAGATAAGCTATCATATAAATATATGCTTGTGATGTTTAATGGCGTTGACGGATAACGAATAATTGTAAAAAGCGATTTTCTACAAATTTCCAAATATTTGTCGTTTTTTCCATCGTAAACAGTATGACATGACGTCAATAAAACATTATTTTGTCCAAAGTTTTTCACAAAATCGTGCTTTTATTTTGCATAGGAATTTAAAATAGATTGGAGCAATGTTACTGAAAATTTAGTGTCGAAATACACACGCATTTTTTAGTTATTATTGAAAAAACGGAGGGGTGGTGTCACTTTTAGCACCCCTCAGCGGGTCGGGGGTCAAACTTTTAACAATGAAGATAACGCAATACCGTTTACGCCATCGTGTTTGTCTCGTCAAGGCGCTTCGAAGCATAATCATGTTGATCATGTTAGGGAAAAGTAAAACCGACATCAATATGTTTTCCTCTTCGAGCCACGTCTGCAAATATGCATCATGAGCTACTTAGGTCACAACTTGACCTTGGCTTGAATCGAGGTCAAATGTTAGAGTTTACCTAACATGTAAATATTATTATTTTTCGAAGCCCTTTGACGAGACTAACACGATGGCGTAAACGGCATTAAGTTATCTTCTTGATTAGCAAAAAAAAAAAAAATCCGAAAAAAAAACACTATTTTAACTGTTATGGCGTGGAGCCTAAAATATTGACATTACGTCAAATTTGAAGACATGTTGATTGCAAATGTAAATGGCTGGCGACTGCTTTTTTCGTGTTTCTTTTCTATAGGTCCCGAGATATATGGGAGGTGACATTTATCTATATTGGGTCTATCAACAAAAAAACAAACAAACAAAAACAGAGAAGTGATTTTAAAAAGGACGTCGTGAGTTACTGACATTTCTGGAGCAATAACTCAGTCAAACTTACATGCTTTGAACTTTGTTTTGGGTATTTTCCATATGTAGTGATCTCACACATTTTCCGTTTTTATTATTATACAAATATTGGGTTTAAAAAGTTAAAAAGTTGTTTTGAGGATTTAAAAATCAAAAGCTCTCCAGCATCAAAATATGGAAGAAATCCTAGATAATAATTTGTGGCAAATTCAATTTTCATTTGTTTGGCGTTTTCCGTTTCCAGTTTGCTTTATAACTAATTTCTACAATTTTTCATTTGTCATTTTCCCATCAAAACCGGCATGACATGACGTCATTAAAACGTCATATCTCCCAAAGTACGACATTAATTTCAGCGAAAAGTTTTCGGAGAAGACGTAGAATTGATGCCGCATCAGTTATAACGTCGACATCTAGTACAGTTATTAGAACAGGAAAAAAATTCGAGAGGGGACAGATATTACCCCCCCCCCCCCCCTACCCTTAGTCAACAGATAAGACGACAGGTATGGTGTCGTGGACTTGCAACATGCTATTTCTCATTGTTCATTGAACCTGGTTAACTGTTTTATAATTAAACTTGGTGTCACTTGCATGTCTTTCTTTACATTTCAGATGAGGCAACACGGTCACTTAGTGGGCTCATCCTGAAGAACAACGTCCGGACGTACTTTAATAAGTTGCCAGAACAGGTTGCTAGTTTTATCAAGCAGGAATGCTTGAACGCAATAGGAGATCCATCGCCCCTCATCAGGGCCACTATAGGTAAGATTTGTAGAGCACAGAATTTGTGTATTCAATGCCAGTTTCTTGATTTGGTATGTGGCGTGTGTGAGTGAACGCATGCATTTCTTTCATCGGAAAGATACAAATTACCTTTCACAACAGGTTTTCTCTCATGTTTTAACTGAAGTCTGAACGATTGGAGATATATTTCTGAAATCAGTTCCATCAATGATATTGTTGCGTGGCTCCTGACGCCTCCATCATATCATGTTACCTCCATCATATCATACACCTGGTTACCGACAGCATTCAAAAGAAAATGTTCACTGCTCAAACTTACTTGGGCTTGGTTTGCACTGCCCCCTGGCTTTGAATCCTTGCCGCTACGTAGCCTGACGCAGCTGCGTGTCATGTGTTGGTCAGGTATGTTGTTAATCCATGCCGCTGTATAGGCCTGACGCAGCTGCGTGTCTCTATGTGCTGGACAGGTATTTTAATCACGACCATCACGCAGAAGGGCGAGCTGACGTCCTGGCCCGAGTTGCTGCCGCAGCTGTGCAACCTCCTCGATTCCGAGGACTACAATGTCTGCGAGGTACGCCCTCACCCCGGGAAATGGCGCCGAGAGGTGGTGTGTGGTTCATTGTGCGCGCAACGCTGGCGTTTCTCTGTATTGTGTCTTGCGATATGAGCCGTACTCGATGGTCTCTTGGATATGAGGTGATCGCCGGTCAGATTTTGGGACTGTTTTATGAGTGTTAGCAAATAGTTTTTGTTGATTTATTGCTGTAACGACACAACTGAGATGCTTAGTATTGGTGTTAATTTGTATTGCTGTTGCGATATAGGAGTGTTACCGAAATATTGCCGCTGCTAGCATAGTTGTCCCTGCCGTTTGCAGGGTGCGTTCGGAGCGCTGCAGAAGATCTGCGAAGACTCGACCGAGATGCTCGACAGCGAGGCGCTGCCGGACCGGCCGCTCAATATTCTCATTCCCAAGTTCCTGCAGTTTGTGCGACACAACAGCCCAAAGATCCGGTAAGCGGCGCGCTGGCCCGTCGCTCCCCGTCGCCGTGTGACGCTGCTTTCTCGGCTCACGCTGGCGGTGACGTCGGCGGCTGATGCACGGTTGTAGTTTGGCGTGGCGTCGGTATCGATCGTTCCCGGAGGACTGCCCGGGAACGGTGCGGCTGGGCCGGGCTGGCGACCCTGGGCTCACGGTGCTCGTCAGCCGCCGCGCGGGGAGCTGCCGTGATGTGGCCGTGCTCGGCTGCATGGACCTTGCCTTGTTGAGCGGCGATTTCAGGATACGTCATACGCTATCTTGCACTTTAATCGGGGTGCTTCACAGTGCACCCGGCGGGTTTAAGTGGAGCCGGTGGGTGCCGCCCCGAGTCTCGACCGGCCTCGCACAATCACGCCATCTGATACTGCCCACCCCAGACATGGGCTCATAGAGGCCGTCTGCGATCCCTCTCCCGCCTCCCCTGCCCTCCGCCGTCACACATCACACCTTCCTGAGGATAATAACTGTAACCGTTATCTGTAAGCATTTGCAACCATTCCAGCGTTCCCCATAAGCTCGCACGTGTAATGTAACCACTCCCTTGGCCACCCACCGCCTCTCCATGTATCAGGCACGCGATGTCTAAGCGCCAAGTCTGGTGTCGAGGAGCTCCTGGTGACGAATGGTTACTACCTTATGATCTGGTACCGTGATTCTATGGGCTTGGGTTGCCTCAACAGCTGCAAAGGTTTTGTGCTTCCTATGTGTTACCATTATGTATCACCAGACATGCTCTGCGAGTCTGCTGGCTACAACCGTTGTTCCATATCCCCCTCTCCCAATAATTGATTCTTGTCCACTATGGCCCGAGTGAAGCTTAAGTCAATACTCTGCACTATGTCGTCATCGTTTCGTAATCCCTCCCCTTTCCCTCGTCAGATCACACAACCGCCTGTGTGGATCCTTCGTTACTGCTCTTCATTCTGTAGCAATTTGGCCGCACCCGGCAGCTGCGGATCGTGTCTGGCGTTACCTCTCGGCGGCCGCCTCCGCGATCCCCGCGTCACCGCTGATCGCTCCGCGTTCTGTGACCTCCACCGGCGTTCTGCAGGTCGCACGCCATCGCCTGCGTCAACCCGTTCATCATCAACCGGACGCAGGCGCTGATGGTGAACATCGACACGTTCGTGGAGAACCTGTTCCACCTGGCCACCGACGAGGACGCCGAGGTGCGGAAGAACGTGTGCCGCGCGCTCGTCATGCTGGTGGAGGTGCGCATGGACCGGCTCATCCCGCACATGAACAACATCATCGAGGTGAGGGGACGGGGGAGTGGGAGGGGAGACTGGAGGAAACGGATGGGGGAGTTAGAGGGGAGAGACGGACGGGAGACGGGGCAAGCGGAGGGTAGATCGGTAGGAGACTGAGGGGGAGAGTGATGGATGGAATGGAACTGGGTGCGGTTGGGTGGTGTGTATTACAGATTTGACTGCGTGCGATATTTAGCGGCGGTGTGTGTGTGTGTGTGTGTGTGTGTGTGTGTGTGTGTGTGTGTGTGTGTGTGTGTGTGTGTGTCGGTGTCGGTGTCGGTGTCGGTGTCGGTGTCGGTGTCGGTGTCGGTGTCGGTGTCGGTGTCGGTGTCGGTGTCGGTGTGTCGGTGTCGGTGTCGGTGTCCGGTGTCCGGTGTCCGCGTCCGTGTCCGCGTCCGGTGTCCGTGTCCGTGTCCGTGTCCGTGTCCGTGTCCGTGTCCGTGTCCGTGTCCGTGTCCGTGCATTCGCATCACATTGGCCGCGGCGACACCGCGCGGCTGCGTCACCGTGTCAACTCACGTGTAGAACGGCAGCTTGGAGCCGAGTCGGTACCAGAGCACCAGCTCCAGCTTATCGGACGGGTGCGGCCGGCTCGCCTCACAGGGCAGCCGCACCTGGCCATCCACCAGGCCGACCACGGTCTGCACCGGAACTGCAAACGACACAGGGCGTTATCAGACGGGGTCACGTGGTGGCTCGAGGTGGCTGGGAATGGCGGTACGGCCAGAGGAGACTGCTAGCAAATGTGGTTACGTCATACGTGACATTGCAATGCCGCTTGCGCCGGCGGTAGGTGGGTTTAAGGGAATAGCGTTGCCGGATTAAAGCACGTGGTAATTTGTTACTACCCGAGCATGACATGGCGCAGCCGGAAGAGAGTTTGTGTGGGCACGTGATAGCTAGTTGCTTAAATATAGCAACTAATGAAACATGTTGCATTTAAATTTAGTGGATTCCTGTACTAATTAGTCATCCTAACTAAGAATAACTTCCAATATCAACTAATGCTGATATGTTTGGTATCCTAGAATCGTTTTGATGCCATTTCGGGGCTGAATCACAGGTATAGTGCTGCAAAGTTGAAGCAGAGTCTACTCTTCTACTGGCAAATCGCCTCCACGACGCGAAACCCACGATTTCGACGCGATCCGGATCTGTCGCAATTTCGGAGCAAGTTCGGAGCGATTCGCTCGCGGAAAAGCTTCGTGTATTTCAAAGGAAATTGCGAGACACGATTTGAACGCGAGAGTGCTGTGTTTCAGCCTTCTGCCCGTCGCCGTAGACAGTTATCAACGTATGTCGCGTTCTGGTTGGCACGGCTCATCTCCCATTCAGTTGGTAGGTACATTCCCGCATCTGTGCTTGGCAGTATCAACTTGCCAGACCAGAAGTATTATGAGCCGAAGGCTGGTTTTCTATCAAGTAAACACTATTCTTCATAATTGTGTATTCCATTTCAAAACTAGCCTGAGCTGTCTGATACGCTAAAAACATTTTTAATTACTAGCCAGCTTGTGTGAAACTTTGTACTGAACAATTTAAGAAGAGTCTCATCGCTTCTGATTATTGTGATACTTTTCCTAAGTAATGATCTTACACACTGGTTTATTATGGTTGAAAGTTGTATATTCAAAGTATTTTTTCACCAGTTAGTCTTAACTGAATATGTTTTTTTCTTACAAGTGAGCGGCCGACCCTACCCGACCCGACCCGAAAAGAACCTCTACCACTAATAGAGTTACCTGGCGAAGGATGAGCGAGCCGTAGCAACCTGATATGCGAGCCCGCAGGAACCGTAGGAACCATTATATGCTTCTTATCTCTAGTATATTCTCAGCATTGATCAATGATCAAATTACCCTGTGCTGCACATCATCATTACTGAGAACAGACATAAAGTTTCGGCCTAATTGGGCCAGACGTTTTTCAGCTTAGCAAAGCAAGATAACGATTTCTGACATCCCTGACGTGGCGCGTACATACCACCCGCTATGCTGGTCCATCATGCGAGACAAAACATGTCAATAACGAAGATGGGATGGGGCTATTAAAAGGCGAAAACCGACTGTGAATCGGATTCGGGATCCTAAAACTATATGTCTTAAGAGGATGACGATCTGGTCGGGTCGGGTCGGTTCGGGTTGCGTCGGGTCGCGTTATCAATATGCAAACGTGAGGGCTTTGGCCAAGATTCTTCAAGCATACGATACTTTCTTCAAGGCTTCTACAAAATTGAGCGTCACATACTTCCTCGGCATGCAAATAAAAGCAATCGCAGAATTATATGAATTTAGCTTTGAATAATGGAGTTCCGAGCTTATGTGGTTATGTGGTGTAATGCTTATCCTAACTAGTTCCTAAGTATACTCCTGAACATTACAAGGTTGATGTTTTGGTAGGCACGCTTGCTATCTCGCAAACACATTGCACTTATAGCGAGGAAAGTAGCGCGAGAGGTGATTCAATTAAGTAGCTTACGTTAAAAAAGTTAGGTAATGTGTAAAAGTGGTTTAAGAATCTTAAAACAGGAACTAACTTTAGCAACAGGCTGCTTCCGTAATTGGGTATTGTACCTGCGAAATGCTTAACCGAAAAAAAGCAAATCGCGAGTAATGACACCAACATGTGAGGACATTCTGCTCCCTAAACTACTTGGGACTTTCCCGTTTCCTTATACAATAATCCGTGGTTGGTATATTGAAGAGATGAAGGATATTTATGTCAGCCTCCAATATATCAGTGTATTCTGCATAGTGTTACACGTATATTGTATATCCCAAAAGTCTCAGAGCAAAGCTGGGCCAGGGAAAAGCATACATGCATCATTGGACCATGGGTTCGTAAACTACGGCCGGAACCAGAGCTCTGCAACATGGCATAAATCACAATGTCGTCTGATCTCGGATGTTCTATGGCTTTAATAAAGACGACAATCTATATCAAGCTTATAGCTTATATGATGCTTTATATAAGGGCCTTCGCGACAGGACATTTGGATGGAGTCACTGGCTTGTCACGGACCAGCAATGTAATTCATGTGACAGTTTGTTGATTTTTCCTCGGCTAAGGCAGGCAAATATAAATGCTTGTCATTATATGCAATTGTGTTTCAAGAATGCAATTAGCTTGTTCGGCATGTGAGCTGACTAACGAGGAGGTTTTTCGCGTTCGTGCTGCCAGCAAATGGGGAATCATCTTTTCAGTTCCAAGTTTTCCCGCTCTCTAATTTACTTGTCTGCAACAAGAAGTGTATCGCGTACAAAAGCAGTCGGTAGTTCAATAACTTAAAGGTAGATTGCTACCTCGCAGGTCGATATATGAAGTTTTTGGTATGAATAGGTAGATTAAGTGGGTCTGATTTCATCTGCAAAGTTTGGTTATCCAAACTGCTCGCATTATATCACAATATATATTAGGACAGCTCAAATATGGCAGATTTTTGTACAATTTGAATCGCCCGCGCACTATCTAGAATCTCTACTTTGTGGGCTCCAATTTCAATTGGAATATTGCAAGCCCAGGGTAACTATTCTGGCAATGGGCGAAGGCGAAGGGGAAAATATAATTGTCAACAACTGTTATCGCTTTCAAAAGATAAACTATCTTTATAATACCAAAACAGTTATCCTCGGCTTTGGGCGTCGGAGATTTGTACCAATGACATTTAACACACACAAGACACAGGAGCCATAGCAGAGGTCATGATGCGGCGAATTCCCAGTTGCGCCACATTTACTGCCATTGAATGAGGGCGGTCATCATGAATTTAGTGCTGTTCACATCTTGGTACTATGGTTAGGAATCGGAAAAAAGGGTTTCAATCCACTTCTTTTGGTGACGCAGGAACATGAGTAAACACGAGCATTAATTTCCCAAAATAATTTAACCCTCGCCCTATATCCTAAAACGACCCCCCCGGAGGTTTTTCTTGCACAACTTTTTACCTAATCAGCGCATCCATCTCAAATTTTGGCTAGCTGAGTTGACAACCATTATACGTTAGCTAACAAAATTGAAAAATTGATAGTTTTGGAACAAATGACGTTTTAATGACGTCATGTTTTGCCATTTTCGGCGAAAAATGATAAATGTTTGTAAAATCGTATAAAATAAAGTTATCAGCCAAAATGCAAATCGTAAACGCCTTAAGAATGCAAATGGCAGTCGCTATAAGATGTTTATCTCGGATTTTACAATTTACTTTTTTGATCCCCAAAATTGAAAAAAATAGATATTTTTTTTAAAACCCTATAATTTCAAAATTTTCAAAGTTGTTCAAAAACCGTAACATATGTGAAAGAACTACGTAATGGCAATTACTGTACAAAATTTCAAAACTATACCTTCATTTTTGACTGAGTGATTGTTATTTATGTACGCAAAAACAGTGACGTAATTTTTTGAAATCACCCTTTTTGACTTTTCTTGACCAGATACGAACAAATAAATAGCTTTTATGTAATTTGGAGGCAAAATTTATCTAGAACACAGTATTTATTTTTCCCTTTATCAGGTTCTAGATTTGTATGTTTCTGGCAGTACAAAATCACTGGATTATATCTGTTTTCTACACTTCAGGCCATATATGTGACCCCAAAGCTAACAAGTTGACCTAGATCCAAAAAATGAGATACCATTCGATTTCCCTCACAACTGGCAACATATTCCAGTGTACGGCGTCTCTCTATCCCTCTCCGTTCGGAAGTTATACTAAGCGCTTTGTGTATGTGCTGTAATGCAGCATGCATGGCAGATATCAATATTTCTGACGATATCCTTGACCATGGAGGTCGTTTATTGGACCAAACCTAAAAACCGATATATCACCGGATAGCAGATACTACGGCGAGTATTTTGACGGCAACAGGATCGTTTTATATTCATAACTTTGGCAGCGACGAACGGCTGTGTAAAACTGATGTTGATGAAACCGCTATTTTGAGACATCGTCAATTTGAGGTCATTTAGGTGACCTGGAAGGTCACCAATTGACCTCAGACATAAAAATTAGACACTCTGTTAGATTTTCCTTACTGCAGGCAACACGCTGGTCTTTTCTGCGTTCCTCTACGATGCTTGGTTCAGAAGTTAGCAGGGGGGTCGTTTTAGGAGATGATAAATGGGCGAGGGTTAAGGCTTTGATGCTTTGGTGAATAAGCTTGAGGATGAATTTTACATGTATTTTTTTTGCTAGGAATGTAGCTTATTTACCGTAACATGAACACCATCATACCATTTAAATATTATCCTCACAGCGCCAAAATCCATTATAGCATAAATATAAATAGTGTTTCAAACATATTCAGATCGCGTTCCAGGAAATTTGCGGGGTGAATTATTTCCTTTAAAGTCCATATTTTATAAAGGAATGGGCTCTGGGACAAGCAATAACCGTTTGAAGGAAACCTGCCTGACCCTTATTACAATTACTTTTTCTATTTATGATATTTTATAAAAGAATTTGCAAAATTTGTGTGGTGTCGCGAGGCGGCGCGAATTTTGCGAGTTTTTCGCTGTGGATGGCTACATTTTGACTTCTGCTAAGACAATTTCACATCAGAGGGCACTTCGTCTGGGCACTTCGATATGAGTGCTCTCTCTCTTGCAAATTCAACCCGCGGCACGGTGCCCGTACGATTTCCATTTTGAGCACCTGCTGAGGCAAATTATTGACGAGTGCAGGTTGATTGGCATCATGCCATACTAAATGTCTAACATTGGGGTCTTGAATGATATGCCATGCATTCATGTAAATGTAAAATACATGTCTCTGATGTCACCTAACTTACCACAGCTCCCAATGTATTTAGATTGTGTTTCAATCATCCACTGGCAAACATTTCGTCGTTGACGCCTCACTCTCTATTACAGAATGGATGCAGCCGGATATGTTTCACCTGGAAGAGCCGCCAAACCGTGCGCAGGATCAACCATCGCCCGAATACGCCGAAGCCCGTGACGACTGGCGAGTGATGTGGATGAACAGTGGTAATAACTACCAACCATGCTAATGTAGGGAGAGTATCCACCAGCGAACATGGCGCATAGAGTGAGCAGGTGCGGGTGCCCCTCGTGTCTGTATTAGTAATGTGATACACTGATGCTTTCATAGATGTTCATAGATAGTTACTGATTCTTTCATGGAGGATACTGACAAGGATTGGCTCGTGTCTATGTAGTATCAACATCAATGGATGGGATGTCCAACATGCATGAAGTGAGCATCAAAAGTAAGCACCACCAACCACGTTCATCATGTCAAAGTTCCCTATTCACTGGTTGAATCCCCAATGTTCACTGGTCGATCGCCCCCCGTTCACTGATGGATAGCCATGCCTACCAGTGAACAGTTCGTTTCACAAATTGGAATTCGTTTATAACTCATAGTTCTTGTTAAAGGAGGTGTAACTCACTTTGGTCATTCGGAATTATTGACACTGGCTTATAGAGGTGATTACGAGCGAGCGAGAAGCGCTCGCTCGTCTTTCCGTGGTTTATAGGAAAAAGCTGAGTATGCCGGCCCGGCCCGGCCCAACCCGGTCCAACCCGGCCCTGACGACGGTTTTGAGAGCTTAATATCTTTACAACCTCACTTCCGATTGACAAGCGGTCTTCTTTGCTGGGCAGCTCCATCCAATCTACCCTGTTCGAGACTAGTGATGATCCATGTGCGTGGCACGTGCCGCGTAAGGGATGTTGAAAAGCAGTTTCTACCAAAAACTCCACAACGGCTAAGCCGATTGTGTCCAAATTTGTTGTGTGGTTAAGGACCCTTTAGGTACGACTTTTTCACAAGTCAGGGATATGGTGATTCTGCACGTGCTCACGTGCACACCCCTATTCTATATCTCAGGAACGACTGGACCGATTGCTTTCTAACTTAGTGTGTGAATAATGACCTTTCACCCGATGCGTTTCCAAAACTCCAGGGTGGGGTACCTCTGCACGTGCGCACGTGCACACCCTTATTGTATATCTCAGGCACGGCTGAGTCAACTGTACTCAAAGTTGGTGTGTAATTCGGGACACCTAAGATATCACTCTTCCATAACTAAGGGAGGGGATGACTGCACGTGCGCGCGTGCACACCCCTATTCTGCATCTCAGAAACGGCTGAGCCGCTTGTGTTCAAATTTGATATCTGAGTAGGGACCTCTCACCTGATGCTTTTCCAAAAGTTAGGGTGGTGTGCCTCGGCACGTGCGCACGTGCGCATCCCTACTTAATAGGTCAGGAACGGCTGAGCCGATTGTGTTCAAAAATGGTGTTTGGTTAGGGACAAGTGAACAGACGCTTTTCGAAAAGTCATTGGCGATGTTCCGCTGCACGTGCGCACTCTTTTTTGTTTCTAAGAAATACCTACCCCATCGTGTTCAAATTTGTAATACATTTCGTTCGCGCTCGCTCGTTAATCGCCAACTACGGCGTTTTACTGGCGTGCAGGGGCGAGTTGGGCCGGGCCGCTCATACTCTGGAGGTGTGTGAGCATACACTTGTGCATACACGTGTGCACGTGCACGTGCACGACTGCGGCGTGCACACGTGTCCCTGAAGTAGGGACCCTTCAGCCGATGCGGTTCCAAAAGTCACGGGTGGGGTTCATCTGCACGGGCGCACGTGCACACCCCTATTGTAAATCTCAGAAACGGCTGAGCCGATTGTGTTCAAATTTGGTGTGTACTGTGTAGTTAGGGACACCTAATGTTTCACTTTTCCATAAGTCAGGGGGTGGGATAACTCTGCACGTGCGCACGTGCACACCTCTTTTCTATATCTCAGAAACGGCTGAGCCGTTTATATTCAAATTTGGTATCTGAATAAAGACCCCTCACCTGATGCTTTCCCAAAAGTTAGGGGTGGCTTGCCTCGGCACGTGCGCACGTGCGAACCCCTACTTTACAGCTCAGGAACGGCTGAGCCAATTATGTTCAAAGTTGGTGTTTGGTTAGAGACAAGTCAACTGACGCTTTT
>JARBER010226366.1:0-13505 GCA_030265075.1 Balanus glandula | reverse complement strand
AAAAACAAATGTCATATTCGTGTTCAGTATCATTTACTCCATATTTTTGCAACATTTGAGATACATTGGACAACTTCCATAAAGGTGGGATAGTCCCTTTAAGTTCCAAGTAATCCACTCTGCGCTTGGCAACCCACTAGACGTCCCACTGTGACGCGGCCGAGCCCAAACACGGCACTGCCGTAGACTAAGCAGTGCTCCGTCATCCGCCAGTCGCTGAATGGTTAGTCGTGAGATGGCTGAGCCGCACAGCCCGGCTCAGGAACAAAGCTGGAGCACTTTACGTGTCAACACGCTGTCAGCGGCACATGCTCGGCCCATTTCTCCTTCGAGCTACAGAAACAGTTTATAGAAGACGGAAGCTTCAACACCATATTCAGTCGGAATGACATGGTTTTAGGAATCTAAATCAGACAACGTAGACTAGTCTCGGATTATCAGGCTTGTACCGAACAAACTGAAGAATTAAAAAAAAACGTTATTAGAAAGTACGAACTACGAACCCATATAGATGATGAGATTATGCTGTCGTTGTTTGAGTACCTACCCAGATACACTAAAATGTTCTGCAACGCAGTAACTATTCCATCACAAATGACGCTGAGAATAACTTGAGCACATATTGCGTTAGCAATCACCATCAGACTTTCTGGAGTTACCAAGCCCCACTTCTTTCGACACTGAAGCCGTCTACTGGTGTTGTTTTTACTGGGTGAGGAAAGCCGGCCAGCCGTGAAGCGTCATCCAGGCGCATCTCCGACATCGCCGCCCAGATAACGCAGCCGAACCGAACTCCTGATACGCTGCCGAGATCACTGGCCGCCGCAACACGCACTCGACCGGAAAATAACCCGTCATTTCTGCCCCCGTAATGTCGCCAGCAAAAAAAACACAGGAATTTAACGCATAGCCGAATTGATTGATACCCGGTGTTTATTTTACGTTGAGGGTTGCGTAAAATTGATTTTAAAACGCTCGTAAACGTAAATGCTGTTAAAAATACACTAAAGCAGCATTATCGAAAATGCGTATAATTAAAAATAGTATTTTCACACACAACAAACACATATTCTGTAAAACACCAGCGCAAGCGCTGACGCCTGTCGTCACACGAGAAGAAGAAGGAGAAGCAGAAGAAGAAGAAGCGGAAAAGCTAGCTCATCTGTCTTCCCCGAGCGACACTGTCGATCGCCCCGGCCCCTGCCAGCTGAAAAACACGACTTCGGTACAGTAGTCAGTGTTGACCTTGTGTGGGCTGACTCCTTGAAGACTGGCTATTACAACGTACTGTTAAATAGACGTTGATGAGCGGTGAGTACCTACCTCACAAGCTATTCTCGTACTTGTTGAAGATGTTGACGTAGCCCCGAGAAGAGGCTTATGCCTCAGATTCAGCAGCATATTCTCACATCCGATTGTCAGATGCAAATTCGCTATTATTGCAGTGAAATAATTCAACCTCGCCTAATTCTCCAGTGCTGAAGCTCAGCGGAAATGGACTGAAATGCGCGTCATTAATCAAAAGGATACAGTTCCGCCAAGTCAGAACAACAACGCTCTCAGCGCTTAAGCGAATCTCGCTCCGGCACCCACTCCGACCTCAGAGTCAGCGCCTCCCCCCCCCCCTCCAGGCGAGGTCAACCGAGGGCCTCCATCTCCCTCTCCGCGAACACAGCGAAACCTCGCCGCAGTCTGGAAACTAGACACATGCTAATTTGCTGGCGCTCATCTCCATGGCGAGTGATAGCCGGGCTGAGTGGCTCCCCAGAGGCGGCGGGTAGCGTACCTCTGCCTACATCGCCACCGTCCTGTGCCTATCGGACCTACCGGGCCCGTCCCTGCGGCTAAATCGCCACCGTCCTGTGCCTATCGGACCTACCGGGCCCGTCCCTGCGGCTAAATCGCGGCCGTCCTGTGCCTATCGAATACATGCCAGGTCCGTCCCTGACCAGAAGCGGACCGGGAGCGGATCGGACCGGACCGGGACGGATCGGAACGGACCGGACCGGGAACGGACCGGACCGGGAACGGACCGGAAACGAACCGGGAATGGACCGGAAACGGACCAGGAACGGACCGGGAACGGACCGGGAACGGACCGGGAACGGACCGGGAACGGACCGGGAACGGACCGGACCGGACCGGACCGGACCGGAGCGAGAACGGACCGTGAACGGACGAGGAACGGCCTGGGTTCGGACTGGGAACCGACCGGGAACGGACCGGGAACGGACCGGGAACGGACCCGGACCGGGACCGGACCGGACCGGGAACGTTCAAGACTAAACCCGAACAGGCTCAGCCGGCCGTATGCCAAACGGGCCGCGAGTAACCGCCAATTACTATCAGCGAGCGAACGTGCGTGAGTTGCAGAGCAGGCTTCAGCTGACTGGTCGCTCCGAGTGCGTTTCCCGGCCGGTGCCGTTCTGTTCCGACGAACGCCCCGGTGGTTTCCATGGTGCGCCGGGTGCGAAGGGCGACTGGCGCAACACGCGTTGGCCAATTTCCAGCGATGACCTCGTCAGGGGCAATGTGCCGCAGCTCCGTTGGTGGAGCGCAGCCGATATGACTCGGAGCCAGCGCGACAAGCGACGAATGAAAGCCCTTTCAGTCGCCTGAACAATGCGACCGATGAAGAATAGTGAATTGCACACACGAAAAAGACAATGGCACGCCGTGCATATGGAAGGTCACACATTATCAGAAGTCGCCCATGATGGCGATCTATAGTCAGAGTGTGGGAGCGACAGACAGCTTCATGCCAGAGTAAACATCGACATGTTTTGCATGCTCAAAACCCTAATGTGGAAAGATTATCGGTGTGGCCATCTTTATGTTACAAGATTAAGAAAGTTTCGTATGCAGTGGACCCTGTCGGGGGTGAAGTGGTATAACGAACTATGAACTTAAAATTCACATGTATGAACAGGCCATTTTGGGGTGATAGACCGGCTGAATCAGCCAACTCAGCCAAGCCAATGGCTAATGTAGGCATATGTACGAAATATTTGCATACCCGAGCTATTTTAAAGCTTATGCAAAGTATTTGGGTGCACGCTTATTCCTATTAAGGCGTCAAATATTCTATAACGAGCACATGTTGCTAGATGGGTGTGAGAAACGCCGTTGCAAATATTGTCCATCTAGGTTATAGGATCATTTGCAGATGCATGGTAGTCATGCTAATGATAACGTGCTCAAAGGTGGGGGTCGCACGCTGTACTGAAGATGGATTGACGGCAGGATGGCCACCTCCTATATGGTCACATCCTACAAGACAACTACATCCTACAAGCCCTAGGAACAAGAGCAGACGCCGTAGACTCCCGAGACGAAGGCGCCCAGCTCTGTCGTCAGTTGGCGGTGGTTCACCGGAGTGGTTCCGAGTGAGAGACAGAGAGAAGGCCTTTGTTTTGGCGCGGCCACCGTGGCTGTGCTTTCTGTGGGAACATGGCTTATCTTCTCACGTCACGCCACGGACGGTACACGCCTCTCAGCGGGTGTCGCCCGCGGGACCGTCTCCGGCTGCTGTTATTGTGACAGCGGCACAGCTGGAGGGCGGAGCCCGGCAAATCTGGATGTGGGAAGAGATTGTGCGTTTTGTGTACCTATTCAAAGGTAGGTAATCGTTAATTGAGGTAAGTATTTTCCGCGATATTTGACAGCAGTGTTATATGTTGCAAGATTATATTATGCTAAAATCTGAACAGCATGTATGCATAGTATGCAAAGACGAGGTATGCTGGCAGCAAGATGAGCCGACATTAAAGGATTTAGAGGGAAGTTTTAAAAAAATACAGATTTATCACCAATTTGTTGCAGCCCAGCCAGGGATTTATAATAAAATATAATTCAGAATCATACAAAGAATATTCACCAGTGCTGACATTTTATTTCAGAAATGACAGAGTAGTTACTCAACGACGCACCACGTTCTTACCAGGGCCGTTTTGATGCATTTTCGATAACTGCCTTCTTCCCAAAAAGGCTGACAAGTGACAACTTAGCCTTTAACATGTGCTTAGGTAATGTGTTAGCCGTGCTCCAAGCCCTGCATGGCATTTCAACAGTCAGGAAACCTTAATGCCGGTGCATTCACAGGCGGCCACTTTAGCGGTGACCCCATCCGTCACGGCCGCTGTGAGTCCATTTCGGCGGCCTGCACGTGCCGCCATCCGGTGCACTAATCACTCAGGGCACTCCATCATCCGAGCCATGGAGCCGCGCGTGGCGAAACGGCCGCCCGCTTTCCGAGGAAGCATACCACGCCGTCGGATGACGTGAGATGGCGTGAATAGGTGGCCAAAATTGAAGGCGTGTTTTCTTAAAGGTTACAGAAGCTTTTGCTTCATCTAATAAGAACTTAAGCAAAAAAACAAAACTTTATGACTGAATATGTATTCGCTGAAAACTCTCGGACCGGCGGTTCTTCAAGCTTACAATAACTTCATTGGTTCGATGATTTATTCCGCAAACTCAAACGCTTTCCTGATTTCTTGCCAACAATTATTGTCGGTAAAGTTATCGTACTTCTTCCTGCAGTAGCAGCAAATGTGGTTTATTTTCTCGCCGCTGGCAGTACAGCGACGGCAGCAGCTTTCCAGCTCAGTCAGCTGACGGCAGCAGCTTCCCAGCTCAGTCAGCTGACGGCAGCAGCTTCCCAGCTCAGTCAGCTGAGCGGCGTCCGGAGCAGCTGAGTTGCGGTGGGGCCGGCGGCGGCGGCGCGGCATACCTCACCACGTGAATGACCTCGGTGGTGGCCGCTGAGTTTCGCCCGGCCCCAACACGGCCCTCTATCGAACCTAGCCGCTCCGCCCGGCCGCTGGGTGGCCGGGCCCGACGTTCTGTGTGGCCGCGTGTGGGCGTCGGACCCGTAGGACAGCTTGGCGGCAGCATACCAAACCCTCACCCGTCACCCCGTCCCGCTTCCGTCCCGCCTCAAACCGCTCCCGTCCCGCCTCGTCCCGCCTCGTCCCGCCTAGTCCCGCCTCGTCCCGCCTCGTCCCGCCTCGTCCCGCCTCGTCCCGCCTCACCCCGCCTCGTCCCGCCTCGTCCCGCCTCGTTCCAACTCATCCGGCCGGAACACGCATCCCGTCCGGTGGCAGGGGGTGACTTTCTCGCGTGTTTGGCTACCCAAATGGGCGTCTGATTTAAATGAGGTGGCGTGGGCGGTCGGAGGTCCGACACCCACTCCGACGGCGATGTTTACGTCCAGCAGTCACCTCTCACTGCCCGCCGGACGGACCCCGACGGGTGCCGCGATGTGAGGCCCTGTTCACTTTCTGTTCACGCCACCGGCCCTGGTCACTTTCTGTTCACGCGACCGGCCTTGCTCACCGCCGGTCTGCCGAACATTCCACATTAGCATTCCTTGTCAGCACAGCGGAGTTTCTCAGACCTTCTGTTTTAGGCTCGTGTTTGTTAAAGGCTTCGAAAACACCCCGAATGTCGTTGATGCAGCTAATGCAATTAAAATATGAACGTAAGTTACATGAGACTTTTAGGGTTGAAGTCACGAAGTTTGAAATCCGGTTAAATGCACTGGCACTGTCACAGGTGCATATAGTTTGCGTACCTACCTAGTGGAGTAAAGTATCCTATTGGCGAGCCGTCCGGATGTGCGAACCCCCTCTCTTTTCAGAAACTTTTATGTAAAGCAGCTCGAAGCATCAGTAAACATGTTCTTCACATATGTTTGAACAAATTTTTAAGCGCGTAACCGACCTCACATGGTCCTAGAGGAACGTTCCAGAGTTCAGCTCATTCAAAATAGTTCCACCGTTGAGCCGATCATCCTGAAACTTCGGGATTTCCCCAGAATTGAATTTCACGTATTTTGTCAAAATTTCTGACAAAAGCAATAGGCATAGCAGAGGTGGTGCCAGGGTTCTGTATTTGGAGGTTGATATGCAAGTGGTTATGTAGTGCTTGCTTTCTTCGTGGTTTGCAGTGCAATACATGTGTCAGAAAATTTCCACTGCATCATTTTTTTTAATCATATATCTATATCATGTATCATAGATACTGGGTTTGTGCATATCATGGCGAAAGCCAAAAAACAAACACGGAAAAGATTGTCAAATCAGTCAATCAACGATGAGAATCACACAGAATACTCTTTCTTACTTTTAGGAAGGGTACCTACGTCAATTTTGATTAATTACGGCCCTCTATGAAGTTCTGAAAGCTTCTCAAAATCAATTTTTGAGCATGGCGAAAAGTTGGCATCTCAACTAAGCTCCATCGACAAAGTGAACAGCTCCCATTAATGCAGCCGATTTGTGTCATCCTGCCACGTTAATCCCATTAACCTTTGCCGGTCGTACCAAGGAGTTCGGAGAGCCGAGTGCTACGTGCGGGAGAGCGCAGATGAGAGGAGCCGGTCGCTCTATTCGAGACGAAAGTTTCCACTAATAGCGTCCCCGTCAAAAGTTGGCAGCACGGTGGCCATCCGCAGAGAGATATGCCTTTATAACAGAGAGCACGCCGCTCCTGCATTGGTCTTGTTTTGGCATCGGTCGATAGCTAGATAATGTTAACCCGCCGCTCAGAGAGCATAGTTCAGCGTCACGGAGCCAAATCCAGTATCCAGCTCCGCCCCGCACACAAGTTTACCGAGTGTGGAGCTTTGCTTCTGATTGAAGCCGCCAAGACGTCCAGCCGGCCTGCTATCGAAGTTCCCACGAGTCTACACGCCCGGATAGCGTTCACACGGACCAGCAGTCCCCCTTAATTCGTCACCGAGCCGCAGCGTCGCGTCGGCGGCCGATCTGTCACGCCGTCACAGACCCCTCACGGCGGCTATCCAGTCTGTCACGGCAGGACGGCGAGCCCGTCACGCCACCGCTGACGTCACCGGGCCACCAGTGACGTCACTAGTAGGAGTGACACGTCACGCCAGTGTCCTATCCATCACCGCACGGCGCACAGGTGTATATTTCCGCCACCATATATTGACCGACGGCGCCGGCAGTGGTAAAGTATCGATAGTTAATGACCTACCGGTGCTGCCGCTATACAATTTATAAAAACAAGAAGTAGACATGAAACGATATGTCGTACAAAGTGCCATTCGCTCGGTGACCAGCGCTATAATAATAATGAAAGAATCCCACGAAAGCGTAAAAATGAAATATACCCCAGAGAGAATACAAACATTAATACTTTCCGCTGAACTAGGTGCAACGATTGATTATGTTGATCGCTTGTCACGACTCTGAATATTTCTGTCCACACCGCCGCAGTAAGCAATGGTGTACCTAAGTCCCCGAGTCACACTCGGCACGAGCCGATTCTGCCAATAATTACCGGAGCGCACTATGTGGAGCACGGCAGCCGAGGTCCGCTGCCGAGTCACGGCCGGCATGACTGCGTCATTTGTGCGGCCTCACGCCCTGGCCCAGATGCGGCCGGCCTACTCACGCGTCACGCGTCACGCCCCCCCCCCCCCCCCGCCCCGCATTGGATCGGCGGACGGAGGAGCGTCGCGCTTTGGAATGGCGTGATCCTTATCCGCGGCCGCCCCATCTGTTGCCTTGGAGCGCCGAGCTGATGTGGCAATCCTTTTCTGCTCGGTCGCGTCTGACGGTTGACCTGAACTGGCTGGAAGCTCGGCCATGGAGAGAGCAGAACTGCGAGGGAGGGTCACAGCCAACACAATCCGGCTCCGACGCATTGTCCGTCGCGCGGCTGCTCCCGGCGACCCTGTCGAAAGTGACGCTATTCACATCGACCCTGTGGAAAGCGACTCCGCCAAGGCTGACCCTGTCGAAGCTGACCTACGTGAATCGGACACTCGTGAGGCTGCCCTTATCGAAGCTGCCACGGTCCAGTGTCCGACGAACTAGCCCTGCCAAAGCCGACCCCGCCCAGACTGGCTCTCACGAGTCTGACCCTGTGGAGACGAGTTAAGAGAGCGGGCTCTGTGGCTCTCAGCCGAACCTGACCACCGAGCAGCTCGCTCCCGTTCACACCGCGCCGGGTAAGAGGGCCACTGGCGACGGTCGACGGCTCTTGCACGACCAGCTCCTGACCTCGGGCGACCTCAAGCAGCCCCGCGCGCCGAACCCGCACACCGACCTCGCACACTGACCCCGCACAGTGACCCGCCCGCTGACCTCTGACGCAGGGCAGCGGCCGCCGCCGGATCACCGGAAGTCAGTCATGTCCGGTGTGGCGGGCGGCGGAAGTCCGCGGCCCGCTCAGAAGACCGCCACGCCCTCGGCACCGTAAATCTTGCTGGCCTGCATTCAGAATTGGAGGCTGGTAATTTCATTGTCCGTCTATGCGGTTACTTAGTGTCATCAGTAAAAAAGGGAGGTGATGTTAAATCGATATACGTTACACGCTATCGTTGATGAGGTTAGAGAGTGCTGGATGAACAGTTCTAGAAAGATGTTCAAAATTGTTTAGAGCACCCCATCGGGACAGAGCCTCCACGAATAGCCTACATCTCTGAAGACCACGCCCCCACGCCTGCCACGCAGCCCGGGCCGAGCTCGTAAACATGGCGTCAATCTCAGCTCTCGGTGCTGCAGCGCGGGGGCGGCAGGGGCGTGGCGCCGTGCCGGCCGGGCAGGCGGTCCGTGGGGCGCCATGCCGACTGGGCAGGCGGTCTGCGGGGCGCCGTGCCGACTGGGCAGGCGGTCCGCGGGCGCCGTGCCGACTGGGAAGGTGGTCTGTGGGGCGCCGTGCCGACTGGGAAGGTGGTCCGTGGGGCGCCGTGCCGACTGGGCAGGTGGTCCGTGGGGCGCCGTGCCGACTGGGAAGGTGGTCTGTGGGGCGCCGTGCCGACAGGGAAGGTGGTCCGTGGGGCGCCGCTCAACACACTACTCGCCGCGCACCTCCATCGACACAACACGGCGCGTCGACTAAAACTCTGCGTCTTCGAAACTGAAATGCCGCATCGTCTTCGACATTAGAAAAACGCATCGTCTTTGATGTCAGAAGGAGTTGGTGGAGGGCGGCGAAAACCCGATGGCATTTCTAGGATCAGAAACGGTGGTTTGCATTAAACACCCATTCGAAAAGCTTCGACGAAACTCGAGAGAGTGTCGGTTTTATATTTAATAATTAACGTCACAAGGTGGGTCGCCTCACACCAGCGCCGGCTATTAACCCCTGACCGGGACGAGGTGCGGTTAGAGACTGCGACCACAGCCTGGGCAGAGCGTATCTGGAGCTGGGCAGATCGCATCGTATCCCTCAAGCACATACAACTTTCACCGCGGCTCCTGTGGCAATGAATAGGAATACCACGATTGAATGGTACGGGTCAGGGTCTTCGAAGTCGGCCGCTCGGAGAAGGTCGTTCCCCGCTCATCTCCAATTTACACGTAAAATCAAAACTAGTTCCAGCTAAGTCCATGCCAAAACGAATGAGAAACCTCAGAGCTGCTGCAGAGGCCACATTTGACCTGTCGGCGCGGGGATGAACTATGGACCCTCAGCCCTCGCCTCTCCCCGGACCAGCCGCCGCTCCAGTTAAATGTTGTCACGCCTCGGCGTGTCTCGGCGGACTGGGGTGGATCGGATGGCGGCAATTGGATCAGGCATATTGGAGAGGGACCAAACATGGCAGGAGACTTCGGTTTCATGAAGCGGGCCCGGATGTAATTTCTTGCAAGGAACGTGCCGCAGAGCAGATGCGGTTTTCCAGAGAATATGGTCATCAAAGCCAATTACACCCGGATTCATCTCGAGTGGATATATGCATGGATGACGATGGCACACGGCAGCCACCCACATACGTGTCTGGGAATATGACTTTGATTATCTATGCAGAGTACAATTGTGCCGTACATCCGGAGCTTTGATAGCATACGATCAATTACCCAATGATTGATGTGGTATGTGGAGGTCACGCCCTAAAGCCTCCAATATGTTTATCATTGTTATGCCAGGGCAGCCATGAACACTTCACCCAACAGCTTGGTGGAAAAGTGACCAGTTGAATAAAAATACTTCTCCATTCAATCTTGACAGCTGAACAACGAACTTAATAATCAGCGACACACTCCATCTAACCACAAGCATCCCGTTACAAATGACAGCCACTCTCCAATACCGTGTTTTGACCACATATCCCGCAACCTAAAAACAGAACCCGTCCGCCCGTATCTGACCCGCCTGCTACCTCCCACACATCTCCAGCAGTAAGGCCGCGCGGTCCGCCGGTGGGGGCAGGGCAGCGGAGTGAGGGGGGGGGGCGATCGAGGTCGCTCTGGTCCGCTATTCTTACGGGTGTGCCAGGTAGAAGCGAACTCGCCGCCGGCTACGGAGGCCAGACACGAGAGAGACGCGGCCACCGCCGGCAAGGCCGCCCGCCCTGCCGGCCCGGAGAGGATCTCCCACGGGCCGGCACCGTGACAGGGTCGCGGTCCACGCGGTCCAATGGTCCGGTCCAGCGCGGTCCGATGGTCCGGTCCAGCGGGGCTCGTCCGGGATGGGTGGTTGTTTGGTCTGGTCCGCAGTTGGCGCTGGTTTGTTTCGCCGAGTCCCGCAGCTGCGGTAGGTCTGTATGGTCCCGTGTTCCCGTGGTCCTGTAGTCCTGTGGTCCCGTGGTCCCGTGATCCCGTGGTCCCGTGGTCCCGTGGTCCCGTGATCCCGTGGTCGCGTGGTCCCGTGGTCCCGTGGTCCCGTGGTCCCGTGGTCCCGTGGTCCCGTGGTCCTGTGGTCCTGTGGTCCTGTGGTCCTGTGGTCCTGTGATCCTGTGGTCCTGTGGTCCGGTGGTCCTGTGGTCCTGTGGTCCTGTGGTCCTGTGGTCCAGTGGTCCAGTGGTCCTGTGGTCATGTGGTCCTGTAGTCCTGTGGTCCTGTGTTCCTGTGGTCCTGTGGTCCTGTGGTCCTGTAGTCATGTGGTCCTGTGACCCTGTGGCCCTATGATCCTGTGGGCGGTCCTGTGGTCCGATAGCGGTCCTTGATTCGACGGCGCTGGTGGGCCTCGATTCAATGCTCAGGACCCAGCAGTTCGGTGGTCTCATGACTCCATATAGAGGACACCGGTGGTCGGCACCGGTGGTCTCCATATAGAGGACACCGGTGGTCGGCCAACCCCTTATAGAGGAGACCGGTGGTCGACTGCACCCGACGCCGGCGAGACCAGTGATCCGGACCGGCATTCGTAGCGGACCGAGACCGCTCACCCGCGGAGATGTGGGTCACGGGGGTCAGATGTGGGTCACGGGGGTCAGACTGTGGGTCACAGGGGTCAGACTGTGGTCACCGCTGACCAGCCATCAGATATGTTCGTACATGATCATTTACATATCCAAAACAGTTACACGGGCATCAGCCATAAACAATGCGCTTGCAGCGCGCCACCGCAGCCCAGCTACAGCGTTGCATTCGTGGCACAATTTTAGCGTCGCATCATTACATTGTCATACCGCTGAGGAATGGACTGTTAACATAAATATGTGTGTAAGCACGTGAGGCTGAGAGTCTGCCTGCCGACTGTCGTCGTCATAAAAGTGGTGACAGCGCGGTGATTGGTATTGAGAGAAGTTACCGAATGTGGGGTCACAGCACTGTGCAAAACGTGCTCGGTAGGCTCATGATATGCAATCTAAGGCAATATTACAAGGAAAATGAAGCCGATTTGAGCAAAAGTGGTTCTAATTTGCGGACCTGTGCATACAAAAGTGAATAAAAGCCAAGCCCGAGTCGACATCGACCAGCGTCACAGAGTCCCGTGCTCAGAGTCACCTGCTCAGAGTCACGTGCTCAGAGTCACCTGCTCAGAGTCACGTGCTCAGAGTCACCTGCTCAGAGTCACGTGCTCAGGGTCACGTGTTCGTGAGTCACCTGCTCAGAGTCACGTGCTCAGATTCACCTGCTCAGAGTCACGTGCTCAGAGTCACCTGCTCAGAGTCACGTGCTCAGGGTCACGTGCTCGTGAGTAACATGCCCCTGTTAATGATGACGACCTTCTCACGGCCTGCAGCACGAATAAGCTTTCAGCAAAACAAGCTAATGATTGTTAATGCTGTTTGCAAAAGCGACCGTTGGAAGCATTTATCACCAACATTATTGATTCACTAACGCAAACATGTTCGTGAGCAGGAAAAACCAGCATATTTTACATAGAAAGCTAACATTTGGACAACAATTTAACTGATACCTACATGAACAAGGCAGATGCGATAATAAACTATAACTAATAGTTTCCATTGTTTCGTGGTCATTTTTTTACTTTTGTTCAAAATCAAAGGAGCTCCGATCCACCACAAGGCACCGTACCACAATAGCAGAGCTCCTGAATAGGAAACGGGTCGCCAGTATTGACACAGGCCTGTTACAAACGACAGGACAAGCGTCGTTAATAGCAATTGTCTCTGTTCTATAACGGGAGGCCATTCCGTGCCACAAATCGTACCGTCACTCGGCCGAGTCAGAACATCAGTCAGAAGGTATGACAGACCAGCCATCAGTTAGACGGTACGGCGGCCCCGCCATCGGTCAGGGTTGTATGACAGACCGGCCATCCATCAGGGGCCTGTGTCGGCACTGACGAGGCCTATTCCACAGCAGATGCTATGCCCCAATCAGCGCGGGTCATCCGCTGACTGCCGATTGCCGGCCCGCCTCAAATTCTACTCGGCGTCAGCTGTTCGAAATGGACGCGGCCGGCGCGGCGCGGTCCCGACCGCAGCTCGCACTGGCCGGAAGCGGCGCCGACGGCGGTGCGGCAGCCACGCCAGTAATCCGGAAACCGGCGAAAGAATGTCCGATCGACGAGGTCTGAGTCAGACGCGATCCGTCCGGGCGTGGCCAGCGACGGACGCGGAAGGAAGCGAGGGGGCGCCGGAAAACGGCCGGTCATTGTGAGGAGCGCCGAGTCCGGCACTCGGCGGGGAGGTGGACAAAGGTTCGAGCCACTCATTGGAAGGACGTCGACAAAAAGCGGTCATCCATTCCGGCGATTAGCAGCGAGCGCGTCCGCATTAAAAAGTCCCCTCGCTGACACAGCATTCCACCGGGCCGGTGCGGTCTCACCAAAAGCGCCCCACCCGAATCCTCAGCGACACCGCCGCGCCGGCGTGGTCCCGTCCACCGTTCACCGCCCGCCAGCCAAGCGGCGCCTCTCAGACCCTGACCGTCAGCGCATTGTCTCCGGCGAGTCCCACGCTCGCCACAAGAAGCGCCTTTATCCCCGCTCGCACCGGAACACACGATAACGAGCTTCTTACCTCGACCGGTTAAAAACTGGCTGCCGTTGAAGTTGATGCCGCTCGCGGAGCCGCCTTGGAGGTAGGGGTGGCCGGCTGGCTCTCCGGCCCACGTCCTGCCCATGAAGCCTCGGGTCAGCCCGTTCCGCACGATCGGGAACGTCAGACTCTGCTGCTGCGGGATCACCGGAAGTGACAGCTTCCGGTGGCGGCGCTCTCGCGGCGGCGCTGAGCTGCTGCAGCTCGCACCGAGGCTGACCCGGCCCGGCGGTCGGCCCGGACTGCGGCCGGGGCTGCGCGCGCGCCGGTCCTGCCGCGGGGTGCGCGCCGCCACCGT